>DWAN01003457.1:0-13419 GCA_018230445.1 Heliconius hewitsoni
CAGCGGTTACGGCTGTGCGTGCGTCTTACCTCAGACAGTCAGAACAAGTCCTTTTATATATATATATATAGATAGATTAATTCATGCATATATTGTGCTTAATTATATTGTAATTATTACGTTTAGAAGCTGCATCAGCGATGCAAGCAGCTCTCTTAGTCGCAGAAGGGCTGAGACTGTGTGGTTTGGTGCACGGTAATGTACTATCGCCGATGGCAGCCTGCGCAGAGGAAGCAAGGAAACCACTACTAGTATACTGTTGCGCATCGCATTCTTTGAATTTAAAAAGGTATGATTATAATACACATTGTAGTGTATATTTTTATTACCAGTATTTTTTAAAAAGAAATAGAATAAAAAAATTGCTCGATTTTTTTCAATCGTCGAAATATGCTTATCGAAACTCAAATAAAAAAGGATAAATAATTATTATGTCGCAAATATTTTTCTTACTGGTATTATTAGATATTGGTAACGATAGTGTTTTTTATATATATACTTTTCATACAATATTTTGATAACATTTTGGTTATGAACAATGTGACTTAAATTATTTACTAATTATATCTATTGAACTATGCTTATCAAATTAGAACACAATAAAACAGCAGCTAAATGTAATTGGGTACAATCAATTATTCGGTCGTGGTCGCTGCGGTCGATGCTCGTCCCAAACAAATTCATTATAAACTAGATTTTGAACATTTCCAAATGTAATTGTCATTTTATTTAGCATTCGGATTTGCTTAAACTCGCTCATATATACTGTAGCAATACTAGTAATATATACTACATTACTCACTCAATACGCAATGTGTATTGAGTGGCGGAACGTTGGGCGGAAAGTGGGGAACGGAGTGTCTTAACCCTCTGCCTACCCTGTTGTGTACGGGATACAGCGTGAAGCTGATTTATTTTATTTCATTTATAAAGTTACTAATATATTTTTATTTTGTTTTTAAATTAATCAAGACTATTTGACTTTTTGTTAGATCACGTCATAATTTTATTTATGATGTAAATTAAAAAAAAAATTATTGACCCTTACTTTTTTTTTTATTTTCCTACGGTTAATGTTCCCCTGGTCTACCTTAAAAGTGTATGCTGCTTAGCAAATAATAGTGTTAAGGCACTCCGTTCCCACATACCGCCTAACTTTCATAACATTGCATGTTAAAAAGTTGCGTTAAAAATAAATATGAACTAAAATTTTTAACTTTAAATTCTCCCATACAAAAATACAAACTTCAAACAAATTGTACACGCCAGGGATATGAAATGTACCAACGACACGAAACGTTAAAACGACGAGAAGGATAGACGTGTCTACTCATACATACATACTGACTCGCGTCTATTTCATATCATTGTTTTGACATCTGACGTTTAACACCTTTCAGTGAGCTATTAGTATTGAAAACCCCCGATTTAGTATTGAAAAATTTGGTTTTTTTAATTTACAAACTAGTACACACATAATATGATTTAATGTGTAAAAAAATACTAATTGGAAATTCGATAATTATGGATTTTATTGCTATTTAAAAATATGTTCATTTAACTTTTCGTTGTATCCTGCACATATTATAAAGTATGGTAGGAAATTTAGTGCTAAGACACTCCATTCCTTACTTTTCGCATAATTTTCGTAGCGAGATATTGCGTGTTGAGTTGCTTAGTGGCACCTCAGTGCTGGACTTTGTCTTGTTACGAGAGCGTGAAAATGAAAATAATTATTTCCTCCGAGTAGCAATCGAACTCGTAATCTTTCGACTTCGCGTCTTCAGGCAGACGCTGTGCCGCTTCTTGTGGTTGATACGTATGATTAATTATCATGCTTAGCACAAATATTATGGTAAAAATGTTAAAATGTAAACTTACATTTAACTATAGCATTAATTACTTTAATCTCATTTTGTAAATAATCACATAATTCTGATATTCTATTTAGATAAAAAAGTTATTTTGCCGTAGGACCTGGTGTCGACGCTCCTCTTACCATTATTATATAGATAATTTTATAAAAATATTATAGTTTAAAAATATTATACCGCTAATTTTATAATATTTTCCAAATCTATATTATATTTTCCCAATAGATTCTTAACATCATGTCGTCTCGGACATCAGGCGGCACCAGCTACAAGGGAGTTGGTGGATTTAGGAGCGCAAGCTGCTTGCGGTTTGGCGTACTTACATGTTCAACGCTTGGTGCACGCTGATATTGCTGCTAGGAATTGCGTGTAAGTAGTTAATGTAGATTAAATTTTAATGTTATTTCCTGTGTTTACGTTAAATACTACAGAAAATATTTTTATGTAGCCTGAAATAGGTTAAGGTGGTCATACTTCTGATAAAAAGTAATATAATTGATAGAGTCTAAATAGATTCTTATGATATTACAATTATATTTGAAACTTTTGACCGTTTTTTTTAATGTTTGTTACCTCAGAACTTACGAGAAGGTGTACCGATTTCGATGATTCTTTTTTATATGAAGGCTGATTCTCTCCTGTTCACAACTGGCCTCTATTATTAATAACATATTCCCAATTTCCTTCATACATAACAAACAGAGTGGACGAGAAGTTGAGACTGAAAGTGACAGACAACGGTTTATCTCGGGACTTGTTTCCGGACGACTACCACTGTCTAGGTGACAACGAAAACAGGCCTGTGAAGTGGATGGCACCAGAGTCGCTGCTACAGAACCAATACACAACTGCGACCGATGTGGTAACTTTATAGTGTAATTCTTTATATGTAGTTTATTCTTTGTATGTAGTTAGTAGATTTATAAATTTAAGGTTTTAGGAATTCATTTTTTTGCTAACTTTGTATATTCTTAAGATTCCAGATGAAAAAATCATTGTAAATTTCTTTTAATTACATATTTATAAATTACTTTTTTATTTTATATTTAAAAATAATTTAATTAAAATTTATTTTATGACAGTGGTCATTAGGAATAGCACTTTGGGAGCTAGCGACTTTAGGGGCGTCGCCTCTTGCGGAATTGGATGCAGCAGACGTCGGAGCCTTCCTCAACGGTGGTTACAGGCCTTCTCAACCGCACAACTGTCCTGATGAATTGTATGTATTTGTAAATTTTAGTTACCATTTATATGAAACGTAGTTTTTTATAGTAATTATACATGTTTTAATTTATATATTTATTATTAAAAAATATTTATATTTTCTTTCTCTTTGTTACAAAGGTTAAGTCCTATTGTTTGATGAAATTTAGTTTTCAACTTATTTGGAAATTATAGTTATTAGTAAATATATTTGAATAATACATTTGACATTGTGAGGCATTGAGGCACTCAATTCACAATGTAGTGAAATATGGACGAATATTATGTGGGGAACCTAGTGTCCTAACATTAAGTTCCTTCTGTCCAGCTCTATCTATCCAGCTATATCCGGGATATAGCGTGATACTAAGATTATACATTTTTATTCAATCAGGTACGGTCTTATGTCTTGGTGTTGGACTACATCACCGCCCGCGCGACCCACTGCACCCCAACTATTAGCAGCACTTCATGATTTTCGGCAAGCTCTTAGTACTTATATATAAAATAAATATCTAATTTTCATTCTTACTTCAACAAATCACTACTTTTTCACAAATATTTAGAAAATGAAGCGCACATTTAATATATTATTTATTCTTCTCGCTCATGATATTTATGTCTTTCAGAATATGCCATTGTGCCTACCAAATAATTTGTGAATTGATTTTAGTTATTATTTTGCTTATTAATAATAGTTACCTCAGATTATACCAAAACAGTAACGTCTTGAGTTTGATTTTATTTTATTAATAATAGATTTAGAGACATTGTGACGATTTAGGATACATAGTATATGTTACATATTATATTTATATGTGAGGTAATTTTGTATTTTGTCCTTTTAGGAACTACCCACTTTTTTATAATAATTAATAACACATTATTAATATGAAATAATAAAAAAAGAAAATACAGACTGTATTTTATAGAGCGTGATATAATGAAGTCTTAAGTAGTCGAAATATCTGTACGTTGTTTCTATAAGCTAGATAGGACTGAAAATTGTAAGTTACTAAGGATTCATAGAATTCTCATAACCTTGGTAAAATTCGATTAGTAAAGACATGTTATTTTCACTGATAATAATTAAAATGGACGTTGGAAAGCTAAATATCTAAGTCAACATTGAAATTAACGTAGAAACATTTATAAATGTACATAATATAATATTCCTATAAGTAAATGAATTAGATAAAAATAACGACGATACAACATGTACATAAAAAGTCGATGCAAACGGAATTAATTTTCATATTTAACTTGACAGAGTTATTAATAGGTCTTATATTCGTGTATTAGAATAATAAGAGAATAATAATAAGTTAGGTTAGAGTTCCTGAGGACATACGTCCGTCCAGGCCGGCGAAAGGATTAACACCAAAACAGTAGTTAGTAACAGTGCAGATACTGAATTGGCTTTGATGGAATATTACATTTACTGTCAGAAAAATCATATAATATTTTACAATATAGCATTGTTAAATAATAAATGAAAAATTAAAAATTATATTCCTCTTCATAAATTAAATGATATTTTACAACTCCGTAAATACAATAATTATTGTATTTAGAAATTGATCCATTGTAGGTAAGTAAGAGTATATTAGACTCAAATTTCATATGATACCTTAGAAGTTATTGATAGTAAAAAATAATCCCTCGAAGCCACGTTTCATTCAGTCAAACTGTGAACAAGATATAATTGTCTATTAACCACAAATTATAAAACATTGTATTGTACCTAATTATGTAAAAACAAATATAGTGAAAGATGTAAATATTGTCATGTTTACTTGTAACACAAGTTAGAGATAAGAAATGTCCACTTTATGGTGAATAAGTTATTTTTAAATAACAGTTATATCTTATAATAATCAAAATATAAATTATTAATTATACTGACGCAAATAAATTGATCATTTTAAATTTTGAAATGTAACTTAGAAAATAGATTAAAAAGGAAAATATTTGAGCTGAACAGGTCCTAATATTTCCTTCTTCTATATTATGATGCTATGAAAACTTAGTAAGTTGTGACGTCATAATGTATGTATATTGCTTTATCATTTTAAAATTATTTTTCTTTTCTAATCTATATTCAGAATTATTCAATTTTCCAGTTCCATTAAAGCTTAGCTGTAACTTATTCACCTATTAATTATCTATTTTATTTTACTATAAATTATTTTGTAGTTGTATGGAGCTACTTGCGACTTAGTAGTGTTTTTCGATATCGAATTTATATATGCGTAGTTTTGTCATTTTCAACTTGTAAATATTGAAAATGAAGATATTCTTGTTTAATGTTAATATATTAGCTTTATTATTTTGATGTTATATTGCCGGAACATGCTCCTTTTTAACGTGTCAGTTAAATAAGGCTTATATTACATATGCATACACACGTTTGTCGGAACAATAGCACTACGAAACAATTTTCTCTTAGGACAATTATAATGCGTATCATGTTTCTTTAAATATTATCACAATTTTACTATTGTTATAGATACAACAATGCCAAAGATTTTATTCTTTACCCAAGTGCAATAATACCTTTATTATGTTTTTATTTATTTTTTGCAACGATTAATTAATTTTGTTATATCCTGTTACGAATTTAAAATAGTACTTAAATTATTTGTATTGCTCTTACCTATTAAGTTATAACGCATTTTGGATAATACAGGGTGTTTGACTCTAGGCATTTCATGCGAATCTACAAATGTTATTTCAAAATTATTTTGCGCTTTTCAGCGCTAGGTTATTATTATAATTATAATGATATAATCCTATCATGTACATGAAATAATACATATTACATACATGTGTTGAAATAATATTTCAAAAGAAATAAATGCACAAGTAGGCTTATTCTATGTAACATTCACGGCCTATGAGTGTTTCGTTTGTGGAATCGATGTTTACTATAAATACTTTCGTGTCTATTCTAAAGTCTACGTAATTTAATATATCGTATTCTAGATGCCATAGATCGCTAGAAGCTATCTATATTCTTAATTATAATTAAACTAAGATACTGTTTCATAATATATATTAAATATTAGTTGTTAAGTCAAAATTAACACAATGATTTCAAATACGTTTAATATTAAAGAAAATTATAAAGCCACTTACGAAAATTTCTTTATAATTTGGTAAAATAGTCATTGATAAGGTAAATTTAAATGATTATCATATGAACTATATATAACAACACTATCAATTTTCAATTTGACATTTTGGAACGGTTTGTTTAAAATTCGTCATTCTTTGACGCAGTTTTTTTGTTCTTTATTGACATTAAAAATATATATATATAAAAAATAAATGAATGATCGTTTCTCATGTATTTTTTTTTTCTTTTCATACTACAGACAAGCGCTATATGCTACCTATTAATTATTATAATACCTTAAATGTTAAATTTAAGTAGGTTATAAAGCCCCAAATTCTAATATATAAGACATTATTATATTTTTGGGAAATATTATATTATATTTTATATGGTGCGTAATATTAGTTACATTGTTGTACGGTTTACTTTATTTACTTTGAAAATGCTTATTTTTGTATGTTTAATATTTTCAATAGTTACTTATTTATAAAATGTAATGTCGTAACTTTAATTGAGATTTTGTATTTTGTTTACATTTACTGTCTTGATAGAATAATATAGAAATCTATTTAGCTCCCGTAGAGTCCTGAAAAGCTAGAAGCGTCTAAAAGATTACAAAATTTTGTGATAGCAGCATAATAATATTAACATATGGCGTTAAGAACTTATAGTTCTATTTATTTACTATAGAATAGATTTGTTTCTAAAAAGGTTTTGTGTGATTTTCAATCAAAATATCAGCATCCAGATTTCACATACATAATATATGACCATTTTTCGGGTAGAACAGAATAAAGTGGAGATTGAAGTGTCCTAACACTGACTACTACACTTTCTTTCAGTCTATAGTTCATTATAAGTTGTGTTAAGCTGGAGAAAAAAATGTATTTATCATATTTTATGACCTTTGCGCTGTGTTCCCCACGGAGCACGGAAGGCAGAGGGAACCTAGTTGGAAACTAGTGTTCAAACATTCATTAGGAGTCCAGAACTTCATTTTATTTCAGCCAAATTTTAGAGGCATTTAGTATTGAATGGAAAAACTCAACTCGGCTTCGATTCGTCAGCAGACTGAAATACTGAACTTCAATATTTCATTACCATAAGTGGCAATCGAACCTACAACCGTCGCGTTTACATTCGCATCTTGCACCACGACGGACCTATACATTTAGAGACAAATATCTACATTATTCTCTACGTGAGCTTAATTGATTTCTCAGGAATATTGTAAAAATGAGTGAATTATAAACGTGTCATACGACATTGAGTGCCAGATGAATGTGATTGAACTACATGTTATGTGTCTAGTTAGTATAAGTGGGTGTACGCAATGGCTTCTGTGAAATAAAAGAAAGATGTTATTTTACAATATAGTTGAAGTTTTATTTCTTCCCATATATTAATTCAATATTTCAATATTTAACATACAGAATGTTCCAAAATTATGAATTATCTTACCCCATTTATCGTATCTCCAGTCTTTCAAAACACTCCCCTTACAGTCGTGCCCAGTATCAGCATATTGGGCCTCAATGTTTCGAATGACTGCCAGTATCGCGATCATCTGGAAAGCAAGGCCAAGTTGGCCTCGACGAAACGGGGGGTCATCAACAGACGGTATTTCACGCCAAAACAACGATTGGACCAATATAGGGCCCAGGTTGTACCATTGATCACACATAGCTTGAACTATTTGATGGCATACAACGTAGAGCCGTTCGAATCATTGGGGACCCAATCTATGAAAAGCTTGACACTTTGGCATTGCATAGAGACGTCTCCTCGCTGCGCGTTCTTTACCGCATTTATCATGGGGAGTGTTCTGGAGAACTGTTTGACCTGTTACCTGCCGCCGAATTTTCTAACCACACATCATCGAAATTCCATATACAAAAATATCATCCACGCCATCCGGATACGTGGCGCTCCACTCCTGTGCGGTTTCGTAGTAGCTTGCTTCCACGCGTCACGGAATTGTGAAATGGCCTACTTGCGGCAGTGTTTACCGCCCCCTTAAAGGCCGGCAACGCGGGTGGCGGTGATCACTTACCATCAGGTCCTTTTCCATAAAAAAAAACCAACCAAATCAAAATAAAATGATTGCTGATTAAATTATGAATAAAATGAGCTGATTTGAAGGTATAATATTTTTTAAAGAGTTTAGAAAAGAAATGTAAAAGTTGTATTTAAAAAAATTGATAGGCATGGCATGTATGTAAGCTACATGTATGGATATCAACATGAGGATATTGCTATCCAAAATTGAAACAATTTGAAAGAAATACAAAAAAAATATATCAAGCAAATAAGAATACGTAAGGATGTCACTTTATATACTCAATACGCTAATGCTACTAAATTTATATTTAGGTCCAATATATATGGTTAGAGAAGAAATTAAGTAGGTAAATAAAGAGAATCTAAGGAGGACATCATTGTGGATTCTATCCCTTTTACTGGGCACGATCTTCATTCGGAGGATTAAATTATTTCCAATAAACTTAGTGTCACGTTGAGTCCCACCACTTAACACGCATGGTCCTGAAATTGGACGAAAAGCGGAAGACGGAGTGTCGTTTAATGATACAAGCATTCTTCTTTAGTGATATGTAAGATCACTTTATAAATACAGTAAAAGGATAAGAGGAAAAAAAATCCTTATCTTACTTAGATTTCTTGACAAGGATATCTCAGTAGTTTCGTAAAGTAGATAGATTAGATTTTGACCACAGAAAAAATCTCCGAAAATTGTAAGCTTTTGATTAAAAAACATTTTGAAGAAGCTGCTTTCGCTTCACACATTTTTAGGTCGGGGCAAAAGCATTTTCGTATTTTAAATGTATTATGTAGTAATCAAACCTCTTTGGTTGTTCTGAAGATGCAATAGATAAAAAAAAACTAGTTCCCGCTAATTTTGTATTGTTTTCCAAGCAGGCAAAATGAACGTATGTGACGAGATATTTGGTACATTTTAAAGTTTCATTGCAAAAAAAGTAAAAATAAGACGAACGCCGCGAATTAAATTTGTACAAATGCGGCATCAATAAGAGTAGCAAATGTGGTACAAACGTTTCAAGTCTAGAAATTTTAGTGTGAAAGATGACGTTCGCTTTGGACGTTCTGTCACAGATAAAATCAATGTCATCTTTGAAAAAGTGGAGCAAAATCGACATATTACACTAGTTACGACATTGCTGAAGTTTTACGTCACTTACGAAAGTCCGGGTACAAGAAAAAACTTCACATTTGGGTACCACATGATCTCACTGAGAGAAACCTAATGCAACGTGTTTCCATTTGCGATTCTTTGTTGAAACGTAATAATTCCGAACCGATGAAAAATGGGTAATTTACGATAAGAATTTGTGAAAAAAATTAGGGTCGAAGCATGGACAGGCCCGTGGCAAAGCCCAGCCTAACTCAGGACAAGGTGATACTATGTGTATTATGAATAAAATTAGCTGATTTGAAGGTATATTTTTTTTAAGAATTTAGAAAAGAAATTACCATTTCTTTTCTTAATTAAAAAAAAAAAATACCAATTTGTATTTAATAAAATAGATAGGAATGGCATGCATATAGGCTACATGTATGGATATCACAACGTGATGCTGTGTATGGTGGGATTGGAATGGAATCGTCAACTATAAGCCACCGGGTAAAGCAATCGATACTGACCTCTACTTCGATGAGGTTAAAAAAGCTATTAAGAAAACATACATATTATAAATAAATAAAAATTATACCTAAAAAAATATTTTCCCTTGTATGAACAATACGAAAATACTTTTGCCCCGACCTTATATTTTTTGCTTTATGCTATAAGGAGAGGCAAAGGGAACCTATTTTCTTTTCTATTCGACCTATTTTAAGCTGTGTTGTTACTTACTATATAAAAACAATCCATACCTCGAAGGGGAATCGAATCCACTAAAAAAAAAAATTAAAAATTTCATTAACCAAATGAATTTATTGTTTTAAATTTTTAAGTAAATAAATGAAAAAAAACATATTTATTAACTTAAAAAAAATGATATTAATGTAAAATTATATATATGTTGAAAGAATATTAAAAAGGAAGTAGTGTAAAATAAATTTCACCACGTAAAATCTCCATAAACCTTCACATATGAAAAGAATTAAAATGCCGTACGACGACAGAAGAGTGCAGTCACGTATGTGTATTCTTTTAATTTTTTTACCATAGATAAGATAGAGTTCGTCGTGACGAACGAAGGCGCGATATTAAACGCGACTGTTGTAGGTTCGATTCGCACTCGGGAGAATGAAATATTTAATATTTTCAATTCCGCTGAATACTGCCACTCAACACGCAAAGTCTTAAGTATTCAGCAGAAAATAGTAAATAGAAATGTCTTAACTAAACGGAGTGTCTTAGCACTCCGTTCCCAGATTCCCTGTCCCTACCATACTAGAACGGGATACAACATAACGTAAAAAAATATATTTTATACCATCATTGTGCAATGAAACAAGATTTGACTACAACACGATAGTTGTGGGTTCGATGCCAAATTAGAAAAACCATTTTTAACCCCGTTTTTGGGTTCAAACTAATTTCGTCACTCAATTTGCTTAGTTTTGACTTTGGGTTGAAAATGGAGACCGAAATATCTAGACATTAAGTTTTCTCTCAAGCTTTATCATAGCATATATAGAGAGAGCCGTCTGCCTTATGCAGGATAAACTTTGAAGCTTGATAAAAAACCTTAACTGAGAAAATCACTAGGCCAGGAAGCATTTTTCCCGCTATTTCGAAACTTTAAAATTTTCAATATGTATTTTCCTGCGTTTACGTTAGAAAAATTGCAATTTCTGTGTGTTCAAACAGCCCGCGGGAGGCCGCGCGACAAAGTGGCAATATTCCATCTCGACGGGGCTCCTCAAACAAGGGGTGGAGAGTGAGATGGAAATACACAAATTTCCTACTACACAAATGAGACAGCATCACACTTATTAATTGGACAGAATTGACGGAAGTTCAGACGAAGCTTGTTTTTGACAAATTTCTCTTTGATACGGCGATTACTTTCACCTCAACGCTTCAAGGGTCGACTAAGCGAGACATAAATAATGTCTCAAATGACTTGTTTAGAAAAGTGTAGACGTTTACTCGATAAGGAATACTTAATAGAGATTGAAAAAACAAGAATGGAGACCCGAATGGAGTTAGCTGAGCAATAAAAATGTAGAAAATTTATTATAAATGAATATGAAGTTCGTGACACAAAACAAAACAATGCAATGTTAGTTACTTCTCTCTCTATTTAAACTCTAGAGATTTAGTAAGCAATTCCTTTCATATCAAAAAATAAATAAAATCATCTCTACATACTTTGACCAATTTATTAAAAACTATATTATATGCCATATATTTCGTAGGGGTACAAACGCGTGACTGCGAACGCAAATGCGATAGGTTGTGGGTCGATGCCAGCTCCAAAAAATGAAATATTTAATATTTTTCATTTTCTGGAGCGGGCATTCATTTCGGCTGAAAGTGAAGTATGGAAGCGTCTTAATGGAGAACAGAGTGTCTTAACGATAGATTCCTAAGTTCCTTGTCTATCCTGCTATGTACGAGATATAGTGTGAAAGTAAAAAGAAAAATAATTATCATTGATAATTATTTGAACGTGTATTAATAAATGTGTAGGACACATTCTAAATAATTATGGTATTGTGTCCGCAAGCGCGTTCAGTGGTGAAATCTTGGGGAGGCTTGTGCTGGAAAGCAAGACAATCTTCGCTAACTGGTGTCAAATATCTACGATGTACAGACAGACAATCCCTTGCGATTTTATTATGAGAATAGACTTAGAGCACTAAATGATTAGTGAAGCACATAATCAAAGCATACATAACATCGTTTGATATGAAAATTTCGCGAACAAGTGAATAAAGCCCGTCACCCTTGTCCATCCGAAACAAATTGTAATTTAATTAAATTGATATAGACAAAGCTATTTTTCGCTGTCACGTTCAACGGGACACGTAATCTGATTATTTTGATTGGTCTGCCGTTTTTAAACGGGCCTTTTTGCGTTCTGTGACCTCGGTTGTTGTAATCCTTTTCATTTTGGTAAATGCTTGGACAAATGCCTTTTAGATTTAATTAAATGTGAGCGAGATGTATTACAGGTGTATCGTCGCTTTGGTGGTGAAGAGAATCAGCTTGTATATTATAAGTTTCGAAAAAAGGAAGAGCATAAGGTAATGAATTATAAAGTTGAAAGAAACAAAATGTTGTACATATAAATAATATTTTATTAAAATTTGACTTATAATTCAAAATTATAAGAATATTATATTTGTTTTGTTTAACTGATCCTATATATTGTTCACTGTCCCAAAGCTTTTAATATGATAAGCGAAGAATTGCAATGATATCATTTTTTTAATAAATTAATTATGATTTAAACACATGTTTTGATTTTAATAACTTAGGATATTATTTTACTAATTAACTCAATGCTCAGGCAAGAGTATTTTGCTATAAAAAAAAACGATAAAAACAATATAAAACAAAGCAATTTCAGATCTTCGAATAGCACACACATATAGCACATATAGATAAAAGTAGACAAACGCAGTGTCTTGACGGTTGGCGACGAAATTGCTCGTGTGGCGGTCGTAAACCCTTTATTGCACGTTGTGGGTTTATGGACTGTGGAGTGGTCTAACGAATCGCCACACGGTTAATAGGTCTTAAACTTACATTGTTATCCAAACATATAAACGATTTAGCTTTAGAGTTTCTAGTTATCTTAGATTGACGCAAAGATACACTATATGATTAGTAAAAATATATATTTTTGATAAGAGTTATTGTAAAAAGTAAGCGACAATTTCTATAATTTGAAAATATACAAACGTATACTTAGTATACGTATAGTATGACTGAAAACGCGACTGCTTGTAAATTCAATCCCCACTCGAGTAAATGAAATATTTATTTTAATGTATATTTCCATTTCTTGGCTCTGGCGTCGAGGCAAAGCGCGGCGTTGACTTCCGCTATTCAACACGCAATGCCTCTAGAATTCAGCGGAAAGTAGGACTTTAATAAACTTATTTTTAAGAATGATGAGGCCAGTCGTGGCGCAGCGGCACAAGGTGTGACTGTAAAACCGACTGGTTGTGGATTCGATCCCTACTCGAGGAGATGAAATATTTACTTAAATTTATATTTCCATTTCT
>DWAN01003458.1:0-13418 GCA_018230445.1 Heliconius hewitsoni
AAAGTTATCCATTAAACGCCATAATGTGCTTAATCAAACAAAAAGACCATAAAGCAGTATATAGTATTCAATATTTCTATAATTACCTCATCCAAGTTTGTATGTTTATTAGTAAGTTTTGATCTAAGATATCTATTTTCATTTTCCAGTTTTTCTACTTTGCGTAACGCCTCAATGCTCATTGTTCGTAAATTTTCTATTTCATTTTCGTGAATCTTTATTATGTCATAAAACCTGTCTTCATGAAGACTCTGAATACTTTTCACGCCGTGATTGTGTTCGCTAATTATATATTTAACGTTGCTATCGTATTGATCCTTGATTGCTTCTATTTTGTTCTTATAATCTTTTTCTATACTTTCCAAAGTATTTGTCAATTGATGGATTTTATTTTTGTAATCATCTATGTCATCCATTTTTGCATAAACTGCACGATCCTGTACCAATTTTGTCTGTTTTTCACTTGTAGATATGGTACTAAATTCGGAAGAATTTAGTTTAAAATATTTTTTTTCTAATTCTATGGTTTTGATGGAACTGTAAATTGTATCATCACTCTGTGATTTACGAAATTCTTTATTTGAATTTCTATATAAATTTTGGTCGCCCTCATCATTTGATATAGCTGTCGATGATTTATGTTGATGCGCACGTTTTGTATTTGTGTCATCATATAAATTATCTGAACTACTAATTGCTAAAACCTTAGTTGTAGCATTTATACGTGATAACTTAGAATTGTCATCACTATCTAAGATAGGCTCATGTGCATCTATTGTGTGCATTTTAATTTTCTTTCTAGTTTTCAGATCAATATTTATATGGTTCGAATTTCCATTACCTGCACTTGGTAATTTTAAATCTTCATATGTAAGGATATTTTCGGTCTTAGGAAAAATGTTTTTATTGTCACGAGTTTTACTTTTCATGTCACTTTGAATACCTTTTGCTGTAGAAATAATGTTGACATTATTATGTTCATAAGCTTTATTGCTTATATCGGTATCAGAGAAAACTTTTCGCTGTGGAATAGAATATTCGTCTACAGATTTTTTATCATCATCTGATAAAGTGACTGTAGAGTAATTATCGTTATCTAAAGCTCTGGGTACATTGATATTGAGCTTTGGTTTTACACTGTCATCTTCAGTTTTCTCATCAGTACTTGGAAAACTACCTTTCTTGTGTTGCATTTTATGAAAGGCCTTTTTAGCTGTTGCGGAAAGCTGTTGGTTAGTTTCAACAGTAGCTCTCTCAATAATAACTTTATTATATCCATTTTGCCAATATTTGTTTTCAGTATGAGATCGACTATCAGACGTACTTTGACTGTCTCTGTATATCATAAGCACATCTTTATCTTGTGATATAAGAGATTCTCGACCAACTGAGTTGTATTCAGAATCATTATTATTATCAAAATTATCATTGCTTACAATTTGATCTGTAGCGCTAGATTGTATATTTTCGTTTTTATTATCATTTAAATAATGTGCACTGCCATTCATATTTTTAGATGAATTCATATGTATGTTTGTACTATAAATCTTAACATTACTTTTCTTGTATAAAGATAGATCATTTTGTTCTTGAATATTAGAAGCATTAAAATTATCACTTGAAAGAATTCTTGTATTGGTTTCTGTCAAGCTAATATCGTCAATTGAATGTTGTTCCATTTTACCAGGACTCAGTCTTTTAGATTTGTAATTACAATAAAGAAATTTTATAAAGTCTATATTAAAATTTCCGTAATCTTTAGATATTGTTTCTGAAACAATAATATCATCATTGTTTGCTTTATTTATAAAATTTATTGGTCTTTTAGTGCCACTATTATTTTTTTCTAGTTCCGGGATGTTAGTCTCAGTGGCCACATGTCGGCAATTTATGTTTGATACTTCACAATTTGTTTGCGTGCTAATTTCTGACGTAGCTTTATTTTTTAATTGTGTGATATGGTTTTGTAACGATAAAATTTGTTCATCTTCCTCTTTTAATTCTAATTTTACATTTGCTATGGCTTCTTCATTTATTTGATTATGATTACATCTATCTACAAGTTTTTCTTTGAACTCATTTAACTGCATCAATAATTTCTCATATTCTTTTTCGAGAGATTCCTTTTCGTCTTTAAGTTTTAATAATTCGTTGTCTTTGTTTTGATTCGTTTTATCAAATATTAATGTTTGATTTAACATTTCGCCTTCTAAGTCTTTGATTGTATCCTCATAATTGGTTTTGTCTTTTTCATATTTATTCTGTAGGTCTTCTAACTGTTTTTCTATATATTTTCGTTCCTGCAGCATTTCTTCCTTCTCGATAGTTATTTTACGTCTTTCATTTTCGGCAATATTTTTGGCTTCATCTGCTTTCGACTTAAGAATTTCATATGAGCTTTGCACACATAACAAAGTTTTTTCTAATGACTTATTTTTATAATGAAGCTGTCTGCCGATTCTATGTAACGTTTCAACTACTTGCTCAATTTCACAATGGTCTGGTTGTAAACTGCTTTCGTTAAAAACTTCTAGTTCCAATTGCCTTATTTCTGTAATGATCTGTTGTTTGTCTTGGTTTAGTTTATTTATTTCGGAGATGTAAGTACTTTTTTCCCTAACAGATTCATGTGATAATGATTTGGAATAAGAAATTTGTTCTTCAAGTTTAGCCTTTTCACTTTGCAATTTTGCCAATTCCATTCTCATATTATGCGTTGCTTTGGAATCTAAATCGATAAGAATAATAATAATAATAACTGTACGTTGAAAAACGTGTTAGTTATACGATAATATTACGATAACAGCATTCAAAAACCGTTTAAGGTCTGGACTACACTACACTGACAGATGTATGTTAAAATTGGCCTCTCTCTGGTAGAATAAGCTGCTTTTGTCTTACTAAGTAAATATTTTTTATTCGTCTTAACTTTGATTAGTTTGGAAAATGTACAAAGTGTATTGAAAATAAAAATACAAAGTGAGTAAATGAGTAATTATATGTTATTATACGTACGGTGAGCTTCCAGGTTTTTTTGAGCTTGGCTTAGTTTTTCGAAGCTAAGCTTTTTTATTTCTTCTCCAGATTCTACAACTTTATCTAAACTATTTTGAAGTCTCCTTATTTCATCTTCTAGACTGTTAATGTGATTTTCTAAACTGACAATTTTTTTGTCTTTTGCTATTATTTCTTCATTAAGATTAACAATATCATATTCCTAAATGAAAATATATGTAAAAATATAATATTTAGGCTAAACACACATATTCTGTAACTTTATACTTATTTACCGATTCAATCAATTTATCTTGCAGTTCGTTATTTTTTTTGTTGCTAGACAGTTTTTCCGACTTCAAAATATCAATTTCTTTCTTGATGTTATCGTATGAAACAGAAAGTGAGTCTGATTTCATTTTCTGAAACAAAATTAAAATGTTGATTTCAAAATTTTCATAAATTTGCTTATGTTAATGTTATTATTATGATCACCTCGCTGCGCGCCCGTATAAGAGCTTCTTCTACATTATCGTTATGTAAAATAAGGTCTCTATTTTCTTTGTTTAAATGTACAATATTTTTTTCTAACTTTTTAATTTTTTCTAATTTTACGTTTATTTCCTTTTCTAAATTTTCTTTTTCAAAATTCATTTTACTGTGAGCTATTTCCAAGTCATTGTGATTTTTTTCCAAGTTTTTATAATATTTGATCCGGTCTAAAAGTTCTAGATTTTCTTTCACTGCATTGCTCAAATTAGCGTGTAAGTTTAAGTTTTCTGCTTTTAGCACTACGAAATCATTTGCAACAGAATTTTTTTGATCTTTTAACATATTAAAATCATGAATTAAAATTTGATTTTCTGCTATTTTACTTTCCAAATTTTTATTAACTTTGCTTAATTCTGCTGATCTCTCATTAAATTCTTTCTGCAAAAACTCTTTTTCTTTTTGTAATCGATCATAATTTTTGTTTAAGTCTAATAACCTAGTTTCTAAATCATTTACCTCCTGTGCTTTTAATAGTAGACGTTCATTTTGTTCATTTATTTTTGTGTGGCATTGCTGTAATTCTTGTGAGACATTTTCAAGAAGTAAACTTTTCTTTTCCAAATCATCTCTCTCCGACATAATTTTTTGGTAAGATTTATTTAGTTTCAAATATTCTTTTTTTATATTTTCCGATTCATTTAGATGATTTATTAAATGTTCACTCTTTTTACTAGTTACCTCTAAGGCATTTAACAGCTTATTGGCTTCATTTGTTTTATTTATTAAATCGTGTTGAAGTATCATTTTTTCCCCGACTATACTTTCATGGGATTGCGAAAGCTGCTCAAATTTTTTCAGCAAATGTTCTTCTTCTAAAGTTTTCGCTTTTAATATTTCGCTTTGTTTTTTAGCTATATCCAATGATTTCTTCAAGTCTTCATTTTCCTGGCGTAATATATTTATATTTTCCGCGTTAATATCGCGTATAATTTTAATCTCTGTTAAGAGATCAGAATTGTTAGAATCATTTTTATTTTCAATTGATACATCTTTTTCGGTATTAACATTATTTATGTTTACATAGCTACTGATATTTTCTAATATACCTAAACTATCTCGTTTAAGTGAATGAATTGAATTAACGATTGTTTCTCGTTCATTTTCCAGTATTTGTAAATTTTGATAAAAACTGTCACGAACATTTTTTACTTGCTCTCGTAAATACATATTTTCATCATTTTTTCGATCAAGCTCTTCCATGAGGTTATTTATTTCCTGAGATTTATTGTGTAAAATCCCATTTAAATTCTCTATTGCATTCACTTTATTTTCTATCTCTATACTTAATGACTTACGACTTTTTTGAATGTTGTTTATTTCTTCATGGCATTCTGCTAATCGTGATTCTAAGTAATTATTACTTTGTAAAATATTTTCATATTTACCTAGAAATAATGAACAATTAGTTACTATTACATTCAAAGTTTGTAAATACCATCTAAATATTTTATTACTTTTCCAATCTTCAACATCATATTTTAATTGATTGATTACTTCAAGTTGTGTTTGAAGCTCTTCTTTGTAGTATAACTTTTCTTCCTCACTACAGCATAAAGCGTCCTTTAAATTTTTTAATTGTTCTTTTTGTGTTTCTATTTCATCAATAACTTCTAAATACCTTGTTTCATCCTCCATAGTTGATATCTATCAAAAAAAAATATTGCATGAAAAAAAATGAATTTCATAATTTTAATATTACATCATATTAGTGTCTGACTTTGTTAGTATCTTTCTCCAACAGAGTGTCAATTTGCGTTGTCAAGCTTCTTATCTGTTGCTCCTGACACATCAATTTACATTCATATTCTTTTAATTTACATATTAAAGAATTTTTCTGCTTTTCACATGCCAAGGATACCTCAGTTAGTTTATTATCTAACTTAATGTTTTCATTTTTTAATTCATCTATAGTCTTAGATTTCATCTTATTAATTTCATGTTCAGCCATTAGTTTTGTTTCTATACTGGATGCTTCATCAGCTAATATTAAAAATTTTTCTTTCAGCTTATCCAGATCTTCCGAACGATGGCGATAAAATTCTTTTTCTTTCCATAATTCATTATATTCCTTTAATTTATTTTGGAGGCATTCGCATTCATTTTCCAGATCAGCATATTTCTGACAGCGTTTATTCAGAAAATCTTTTTCATGTTTTAAATTTTCATAAAATGTAAGTAAGTCGTCATAATTGGCTTGTAAGTTCTTTAAGCGTTGAAGGTTTTCTTGATCTGTATTATAATTATCTATTACATAGCATTCATCTATATGATCATCATTCAGCTTAGTGGAGGAGTCTTCTTTATCTAAAATTTCTTTTAAATCATCATTTTGCATTATATCCGCAATGAGGTGCGCTCTTTTACTATCTAAATTTGCGTTATTATTTTCTGTAGACGTTAAAGCAAATTTAGCTTCAACGTGGGTTAAAATTTCAGCATGGTAGCAAGAACAGTCATTTGAATTATTATTTTGGGAACAAGGAGCGATTAAGGCGAGACTAAATTTTTCCAAAACTTTCAATTTAAAAAGTATCTTTCCTTTGATGTCAATCACCCTAGTGTCTTTTCCTGCAGTCTGCACAAAAAAATACAATTTAATTAAAATGTAAAAATAATGAGTATTTGAATAATGATAGTTAATTATTGATATTTATTAAAGATATTAAATTAACAATAACAAACCAATAAATTTAAATATTCTTTATACTTTGTATTCTGACACAATGTATTAAATATTTTTGCTAACGCCGTATAAATATGTGCGTAAAGGCAATAAGGTTCACATACATCATTTTCCATTACCTAAAAATGTTACGGCTAAATTATTTTATAAATCAAGAAGATATTACATAAGAAAAAAGTTTTTTGAAGCTGAATACCAACCGCTATAGTATTTTGCATTGCATTCAATTTAGCGTCTTTACGGATTATTGTTCCTTGCAATTCATCAATCCTCGAATCGTATACAGCTACGAAGAAAGTTATAAGGTTTATTTATACCTTACTTAGGTACTACCTACAGTTAAGGCTTAAAAATATTATTTTTGTTAATACATATGTACCTACTTACAAAAGCAAATCCTATTTCATAAGTATAGGTCAGTAATGTCACTCGGAAACTGTATAGATATATGTATATTGAAAATATTTACTTCGAAATTAAAATGTCAGAATTACGGGAACTTAGTGATGCATCAATTCATCCAAAACTATCATCTCATATAGGCCCGTCTTTATCTCGTCACAGCATGGTAAGCAGAGAGACCTTAGTGTTAAGACACTCCGTGCCCTATTTCACTCCGAGTTTTAGTGGTAATGCGTGTTGAGTGCCTCGACACCAGAGCGAAGACATGAAAATATAAATGTAAATAAATATTTAATTTCCTCGTGTGGGGATCGAGCGCACAACCAGTCGATTTTACAGTCACACTTTGCGCCCCTGCGCCAGGACTGGCCTCAATGCATTATTTATCTTGTACCAAACTATATTTAAATAAAAAATACTGTAATTATACTCTAAAATATTATTTTTTTATAAATTATATCATACATGTGCTTGCATCACACGTGCACGACTCTCCGAATTGATTGCTTTTCGTTTCCATTCGTGGAGTGGATTCCTTCTGGACATCCCACTGAAATATATATTTTAAAATATAAATAACATTTATTTATATTATATGTATAAATGTATAAATATTCTTAAAGATTTCTAATCTTGTTGCTAATTATCCTAATATAATAGGTGTAACGTTAGTGAATACTGGATTTACCTCATCTCCTCGAGATTTTTCGATCTGAAATTTTATAACTTAATCAATTAATAAATTACTTTATTTTTTATTAAATTACTTTAAATCGATAAGTTTATAAATTATAAGTATAGAGTAGAGATTATTTAATCTTAAATAGAAATTTACAAACACAAATATGTACAATTACAATAACATGTAGTTTACCATTATTTCACTCAGTAAATGTCACAGCAAAGAACAGAAAAAATGTATTATTGGAGGCTTATTAATATAGAAAAGAATAGAAAGCAAAAAAAAAAGATTTCTAAAAGTCTTGTCTGTTTGTTTGTGCGTTTGTTTTAGCTGATCACAGAAAATGGGAAATTGATTTAAATGCAGTTTGCACTATTTTATTTTCGCTAACTCCCTAGTATATAATATTTTATTTCAGTGGATTCATAAATTAAAAAGTTCAATAAATCAGATCGAATTAAATCGGCTCATTAATGTTTTACTGAATTGGCTGAATTAGCTATCAATATATGGATATTGTTCTTAAGCCTTAAGCGGGCTAGTATTAAATAAATATTATAATTTTAAATCGCCTTTGAAAAGCTAACGAATTTGTTGTGAAAATTAAGTTGTGAAGTTTAAGTTCGCAATAAAAAATGTGAAAGAAAAAAACTTTGGATGCCTACATAGAAATTCTGCGATATATGTATATATAAATATTTAAAATGTTGATGATGTTTTTGATCAAAAATTCCTATAATGAGGAAATTTTCAGAATTTTTTTTAAATATATCATGTCCGCGAGTATCGAGGGAGTCGAACCAACAACATATCGCGTTTAAAATGGTCGCTCGTGCCCCTGAGCCCCGAAAATCTATTAATTTTTTTGCTGATGATATTTTTATGTCATTATAATTACTTATTTATATGTGTTTGTAAGTTTAGTAGATCATATGATATTACTTAAAATAAAATACATATATAAACAAAAAATTAATTACCTCTTCCATAAATCTGATCTGAAAAATTAAACATGAAATATAAAATAAAATATTTCAAGTAATCAAATGATATGAAATATTGAATGTCAATATATGTACCTCATCACCTCTCGATTTACCGGTCTGAAAATAAAACAATTGAAACAATTAAATATTTATAGAATTTATTTAAAGAAAATGCCTTCGTCTAATGATCACCTGATGTCTAATAATCATCACTAATATTTCCAAAATAAAGATTACATTTAAAATGACTGTATTAAAAATATGTTTAAAAACTTTCTACTATTGGTATTACTAAATATATAAAAAAATATTTTACGTTTTCCAGTATATCGCCATACCTCAAATGTTTCTGAATCTATGCCCTGAAAAAAAAAAAAGATACGTTAAGCAAATATATATTAAAAATCATTAATTCAAAATATTAATTTCTCTCAATTATTGTTTCTGACTTACCTCCGTAAATCCAGAAAGATCTAAATCCAAGCACTGTAATTAAAATTAAGGTTTTATTGTAAACAGAAATTCATGAATATATATTATAGTTGGTTATTCTGTATTATAAGTACTTACCATATCGTCAAGTTCCTTGTTCGCAGCTTTTATGGCTGCATGCTGAAACATAATATAACGTAAATATGTATATATATTTCACATATATTATCCAAGACCGACGTTACAGGTTCTATTTCCCAATTTCTATACTTTGCATACGTTTCATACATGTTTAGCGAAATATTGTGTCGTAATATTGTTAAATTAGCTCAAAATACGTGAATGTTTGCATAAATAATAATAAATCTTACTGCATTAGCAATTTCACATCTCTGTTCACATGTCAGATCCAATTGATCGTATGCAGCTATCATCTGTTCAAACTCCTCTATCTTGCGCTTCAGGCGCGCAATCTCAGCATTCTTGGATATCATTAGAGTGCTCACAATCACTTCAGTCGGTACATACTTGGGTCGAACCGTTTCATTGTTCCTCTTAATCAGCTCCACCAGGTGTTCAGTTTTGTCAGTACAGAAGTGTGACCACGCGCGCGCGTCAGTGCACGACGCGTACGCCTTCAACTTACCCTCGTTGCGTGCAGGTAAGTCGAACAAGTCATAATCGTTAAATACACGTTCTCTTTTAGTTATAAATGACATAGCCAAATTGTTCTTTCAATGTTGCTTTTAGAATTTTACTAGACATTTAATAAATACTTACGACCCTACTTTTCACTGCCATCCATATTCATAATGATAGACTAGATTTATTTTGTATTGCGATACTTTAAATGTATATAATAAAATCAATATATAAAATGCTTATGACACAAAATCGAGTCTGATATATGACTTTAGTAGAATGTCAAATTTTGAAATTTTTCTATTCGTAGTTTTTATGTGCTAAGATATAAACATTAATTTTAAGTAAACCTTACGATAGGTTGTATAATATATTTTTACATCTATAGAAAATCAATTGTCAATTTGGTTTCAGTTTTTGACACACAATATATTTACAAATTAAATGTTAGTTTCAATATGATTAACATAAATTTCAAGTTAAAAAGTGCAGAAAAAATTCAATGTTTCATAAAAGTCAAAAGAACATTAAGCTATTAGGACGTAGTGAGGGAAAAATTAAATCTTTTGAATCATGTGTAGATGTAAGAGCTTGGAGTCATGATATTAATGTTCGTAACTGCTATCTTAGAGATTGGATAAAGAGTGACATGCCAGTTTGTATCGTCCCTGTATCTGCTGTGACAAATTTGCTTAGAGCTATGACTTGGAAACGACGTACTGAGGTTAAAATTTTGTATATTTTGGAAAATTTTCAAATGTTATTTCACACTTTGGAAAGAAAATTGCCTTTTTTTAGAAAACATCTAATAATTCAAACATAGTGGGGTTTACAATTACAATTGCTGACAACATAAATGAGTTGTAACAAATAAATTAATAATTACTACGTATAGCTTAGTGGTCAGAGCGGTTGGGCGATTTCCAAGAGGCGCGGTTTCAAATCCCATTCCATCCCATCTACATTCGAAATTTTATGTTTTCTAAAAAAAAATATTTTGGTAAAATTTCAAAATAATGCAAAAATATCTAAAAATTGTAATTATAACAATAGGTAGCACCACGATGTCACCCAGAATGTAAATCCAAAGTGGTACTGGATAGCATCTGTAACTCGTGTCACGCAATAAAGGAATGTTTGAGAAATGAACAAGTATTCGATAAATATTTTGTGGAAGTTAGTATGATCTTTGTTTTGTTATATTCTTCAACTATCACCTGATAGTAGGCACCTGCCTAAGCTACTTATATTATTTTTATCAGGAAGAACTAGAAACTACACATTGGCCTTGTGAACAATGTATGGAAGCCTTAAAGGCGATTAAGATGTTTTGGAAGATAATATTGGAAAAAATATTTAGAATCGATAACACAAAAGCTGAATTTCAACCATGTAGCAGTAGTGACAGTATAAAAACTGTTGCTCAAATTTGGCAAAATGAAATAATTGAAAAATCACTCATTGTTAGAAGTTTATCGCCATTTTTGAATGACCAAGTATCAACTCCGTCTTGGTATTACAAAATAAAAGAAATTCATTCAAGTAAAAGTTTCACTTGTCGTAAAGACGTTGGAACTGAAATAGATATTTCTTTATGTAAATCATCTCAGAGCAAATTAATAACGAAATCAGAAAAAAAATTAAGTCAATATACATCAACTATAATTAAAACTGTCAATGCCAACTGTAATACATGTTCATCTCAGGGAAGCATATACCCCAATAAAAAAATGGAATATATCAAACAACGATACAAACAACAAAATGAAGAATTGAGGATACTGAAGCGGGAAAATCTATCTCTAAAACTTGAATTAGAGACTATTTCAAAAAATTTAACTTCCTATAGACCATTAAATATTTATGACAATAATAAAGTTCCTGCACCGACGCCTTTCGAAGCTTGTTGCGAAAATGATAATATTGTCCAAGACATTGAATCAGAAATGATTATTACTTTGAAAAATTGTAAAAATACTGTAAGTAACTCCCTTCTATCATAGTTCATTCGTCATAGCTAACCTTGACAATTAATTTCTATAGCTTCGTAGCTCAAAAGAAACAAACCGAACTGTTATAATTCTATAAGGGTTCGGCACTGTTTATCCCTTTGTCAAGACCATTTATTCCAAGATCGCGTGGAAATATGCTGAAATAAATATAAAATAATAAATCAAGCTTCTAAGTCCACACAACTAAAGATTTATTTAGTTATTATACTTTAAATATATAAAATAAAATCAATATAATACATAAAAAAAAGTTTCAACATTAAAGCACGCTCTAAAAAGTACGAGATAAATAAATAGTCTTCGCTGACATTATTGTGTAACTATTACAAATTTAGCAACTAATAATCCATGTATTACATTTTAACGTGTTTTTTATACGCCATACTATAAACATTTTTTTAAACTTTTAAAGGATAGACGTGATCGTATGCCACTTTCATTTTATTTTATTATTATAATGAATCTGTTTTGCTACAGTGCGTAGCATACGACCACGGCTATCATCAGTGAGTAGGCAGAGGGAACCTAGCGTTAACACATACTTATCTTTATTTATATCTTTGAAATTGTGGATAGAAATTTAATCAGATTTTTCTTTTTTAGAACTTTAAACACGTGTCCATGTTACAAGTATTACATAAAACAAATACTACTATAGAAAATAGTACCATATCTAGTAGTTCATGCAGGAAAAATGAAGATCCTATAAAATTGTTAAATAAAGGTAAAACCAATTTAAAAATTGATTTATTAAAAATATACATAAATATATATATTTGGTTTTATATTATTTTGTTAGAAACTACCGTTATACTATTGCTCTGTAATGTGTATCAATCAGCTCAATTACCTACGTGAGTTTTTATGTTTTTAATGTTGTTGAATCTTTTTTTTATTACACATTTTAGCGTTTTTTAAGTTATACTACAATGTTTTTACATAATATTAATATCATATTTTAGTACAAGATACTTTTAAACAAATAGTAGAAAAAGAATTAAATTACGCAAGTAAAAGAAAATTGTATAGAAAGAATTTAAATGTCAATGCATCTTATCACGAAATGCCACATTCAACCAAATCGTCTCATTCGACCATATCGGATTCTATGTTCGTAAGTATTAAATATAAAAAAACTCAGACTTGCTCAACTACACACTATATATCTTAATTGAATCTGAAGATATATGTGTAAAGGCGTATTGGTGCCGGTAACAGGGTTAATTGAGCCCACAGTTGCGCGCTTGGCTGTACACAATGCAGTGTTGGTACCGACGCTCGACGGCAGCGAAATGTGAGTGTTACAGAAGAGGAATGAAAAAAAGATGAATGCCGTGGAGATGCGATCTCTTCGGAGAATCCGAAGTAGGTACACAGAATGGCAGGTACTAGCGAGGATGTCACGGTGAGAATGAAGAAGAACGTGCTCAGCTTGTTTGGGCACGTCGAACGAATGAGTGATGAAAGAAAGGCAAAAAAGATTTATGATGGAAAAGTGAGCGGTAAGAGAGATAGGGGGAGACCTCGGTCAACCTTCGAAAACACAATACGTGATAAGCACGAGGACCCCCCGGAGCGCCTGTATGAAGAGGTTGATGACAGTGGACGAGGCGGAAGAGGTAAGTAGAGACCTGAAGTTTCTGACTACCTCGCTAGAGATAAAGCGTGAAGTTAAGTTATATTTTTATTTTCATTTTCTGTCTGCTAGAAGGTCAGGCTGACATCAGGCTCTACCATTATTATTCTTCAGTTTAACAAAAAATATTGAAAAATAGTAAATGAAAATAATCAATCAATGTGTTCACATTTGGTTATAATGTTTCTTTTTAGTAGACATAAAGCGCTTAAGTAGTTAGCGTTGTAGTATCTTAGACCCTTAGCTCAACTTTGGTTTGTCGAAGCGCATTACTCGAAATGTATCTTTTATGTATGTATGTAAATAGTTTTCCTAAGGCGTCATATTCATATATCTTAAGGTTTTAGATGATCTGCTAGAGCAGTGCTCATCATGTTGACCAAAATTCGCTAAGGCA
>DWAN01003459.1:0-13417 GCA_018230445.1 Heliconius hewitsoni
TTCTTCGCTCTGGTGTCAAGGCAAAGCGCGGCGTTGAATTCCGCCACTCAACACGCAATGCCTCCAGAGGCTTCCTGTGCCTACCCTGCGGTATGCAGGACATGACGTAAAGCAGATTAAGATTCTACAATGGACGTTCTACCAGTCAGGCATTTCAGCTTATCTTACGTCCGGAAACAAAATTATGTACATATTTCAGAAATTTCACCTAACGGAGAAAAAAATTTAGAGATAAAATATCATCAAATCTGTTTAATATGATTATAACATACAATAGTAACTTCAATAACAAGAGAAACAAAAAAATATTGTTTAATAATTATATTTTAATTAGATATAGATATATAATGTTATCTTAAGTAGTTACTTTTTATTTTTTGCTTTAATTTATATTTTAGTGTTGAATGGTTTAGGTATTTGAATAGGTAATTAGTAATAAGTTTATATATAATAATAGTGATAAGTAGGAGGTGCTTGGACTAATTACAATTACTTTAAGAATAAAATTAAGGTTTATAAAATGACGGAAAATATTGTATTGCACTTTTAATTTATTAAAATGTTGTCAATATTAACATTTCAAACTTTATAAAGTTAAAAAATTATATATGTATACTTAAGCTTTTTTACTATAACTTTCTAATATTGTCTATAAACAACTTGTAGATTTGTTAAACATTCATTAGATAACTAATGAATGTTTAACAAATCGTCTATTAAATAGAAGATTTTACAAAATTATTGTAAATCAAGGTTTTTTTATTGTGTATCTGTGTATGCAACGCAAGCTACGCAGAAAGAAACCACTTTCCGCCGAATTCTCGAGGTCATGTTAAAGAATATAAATAGTAAATATAAATATTAAATATTTCATTTTCTCGAGCGGGATTCGAACCCACAACCTGTCGACAATATATTGCTTATAATCATACTTCCATAAAAGTGCCATATTATTATTACTTCTACAAATGAGCAAAATGAAAACGAGCAATATAATTAACATTTTATTTATTATTATTTTTAAACAAACTAAGTACTAATAAATTTAATATGATAAGTACTTATTTACGACCTTAACAATAAACTACAGAAAGAAATTGATATCTATTAGAATTATAGGTACCAACCTACTAAACGTTTAAGTTTTGTCCTTAAATGCACGTCAAAGGACTGCCGGCGACATTTTTCTGTTATTTTTACCTTTCTTATTCTTCTTAATATCTTTTTTTTTTTACTTCATATATTTATATTTTCACCAGCGTGGAAATTCCGAAAAATTCAGTTTTTGGTAATAAAGTTAATTCAAAATAAGTACTTAATGGTTTTTGTTTAATTACGACTAACGAAGAAGATTCTACACTAATCAAGTATTTTTATCAACAATTTGAAAGGTTTTTGCGTCTGACAAACTCGATAAGGAAGTGGCAAACGTCATTGGCACAGATTCACTTTCCATAGATTCGTCTCGATCTTTGGCTTTTTCTTTATCTATATAGCTTTGTACTTCGTCCAATGCGGTGTAAACAGCGTTCTTTTCTATTTTATCGAGTATCTTCTTATCGTGGAATGAGTGATTGTGTGGATTTGCTCTGTAAAACATATGAAATATGGATGAATACAAACGCAAAAAGAACCAGGACTTTTTTAAAAAAACTAATTGTGTTATATATTTTTTCAGCATCACGCTGTACCCCGCATATAAAAGAGTCAGAGAGAGGCAGAGAGAACCTCTGTTCCTCACTTTCCACCAAATTCTGAAGATGTTTCTGGCGTTCACATGAACGAAAAAAAGAGGACTAGTGATCAAAAAGTATTTTTTCCACACAGTGTAACACTTTGCCACCCACATGATGAATGCGTTTTCACATATAAAATACAAAAAAATTGTAGATGAGACAATAACGATACCTGTTTATAACAATATTTCCGTTAGTGACGACGAAAGCGGAACATTTTTTATTACGGTAATCGATGCAGCGCCATCGCCTCACTCCCGAACTTTGAGATGAATGCAAGTTGTATATATATCTGTTTAGAATTACTTGTAGGGAGCCTCGAATCGACACCGTAAACTGTAGGTTAGATGATACTGTGGACACATATAGAATAATTAGTTACAACAGAGTGAGAGGCAGTCGTGGCACAGCCCTAGCCTAGTCTCTGTTAGAACGAGGATTGTTGATTCGATTCCCACTGGAGAGATTTTTATTTCGTGACGTCGAATTTCGCCACTCAATACGAAATGTCTCTAAAAGTGGGGATCGGAGTGTCTTTAACACTTGGTTTCTCTACATAAACAAAAGTGTCAAAACTTTATTTATATACAGCGTGAAACAACAAAAGAAAATTGATTAAAATAGATTTTTATGCTTTTTATCAGCTTTTTTCAAAATATTAACATTATAAAGCTCAAAATGCGTATAGCAATTAAATCAAGATGGAAAGTAAATGAGGTTAGAATATAAATAAAATAAGTATTAAACATAAATAAATTAATAAAATACCTTTAGCTAAATCTTCCTTATTTTGTAAATGTAAATTACTGTCATTAAAACTATCATTGTTGTCAGTTGCACTATCATTTATGACTACAGAGTAATTTGGCATATCATTGCTTATAGTAGGCATATTCCAAATTTGCTTTTTAGCCCTAAAATAGATTTAAAGAAAGATAGCAAAATCAATGATAACCAAATTTTGTTATTATTAAAAAATTATAGGTCAATTTTTCTACAAATATTTATACAGGATGGAAGTGTCAGCGCTCCTTTTACGGGAACAGCATATAGGGTAAAATATTTTTAACCCATACCTAAAAAGAATATCAAGATACCTCAACAGTTTAGACATGATACAAGAAAAAAATCTTATTTAGAAAACGTATAAAAAATTCTTGCCGAACGATAATTCTAAGTAATTATCTTTGGGTAGCGGAAATTTTTAAAAATCTCCCTACTAACAACATAAATAAGTAGTAACAAGCGTATAAAAATTGCGAAGTAGCTTGATAAGAATGTATGGCTTAGTTGTCAGAGCGCCTAGTCGGTTTCCAAAAGGCGCGGGTTCGTGTCCCCGGTTACGTCGTGTTTAAATTTTTATACGTTTTCAAAATAAGTAATAATTTTAGTTTATTTTGTTTGAAAAAAATACTTTTTAATTTTTGGGAAAAAATTTGTATTAGGCTTTTATAGAGTACTTAAAATTATGGTTTCATTTAAAGTTGTGCTAACACTTTCACCCTTTATATTTGTAGAAAAATAAAAACTTTTATGTTTTCTTCACATTTTTCGTATAGCAGGATAAACAGAGAATAAGATATCTAAAATTGTGTTCTAGTCCAATGATATCATAACGAGGATGGTCCTGTATCCACCCAAGTCAATGCATTATTTTCATTTCTACGTCTGGAATGTCAGTGTGTGTTGTGATACTAGGTTCTTCTGTCTACACAGCAGTATGCAAGAGAAGATAAAAAAAATGATAAGTATAACAAATTCATGTTAAATAGAAATAATTCATTGAATGTTAGAAATCATTGTGTATTTTGATAGACACTTCTAATTTTATAGAAAATATTACCTGTTCCTTAAGTTTTAGATTCATTCAATATCCCATAACTAAATATTTCGGATTAGATTTCATTTCTCAAAAGAAATTTACATTTCACTTAAAGCAAATACAAAATCTCAAGTAGGTATTAATCATTGTCATCAAGCCTTCTGCCTATTTCCTTAAATTTTTAGACACATTCAATGGCTGGTACTTAAGCATTTTAAGACATGTAAAATGATTTAATGTAATTTGAAATTATAGTCTTTTTTTTTCAGTTTCACTCTGTATCCCCCATTGCTATATGTGGGATGGGCACAGATAACCTAGTGTCAAGACACTCCACTCTCCACATTCCTTTTGAATTTGAGATCTTGAAAGTTGAATGGTGGAATTTAACATCATCCATTGCCTTACCAGAGCAAAAAAAGAAAAAAAACAGACCTCCGATTAGCACATGGACGCTCCCATTGCCAAACTATAACCTTAATATTTAAAACAAGATACATAAAGACTTACTCAGTTATTGGTATTGCTTCATTTTTTTGTTTAATAAATATTTTTCTTGCATTTGTTGGTAGTGTAATCTAAAAAAAGTATGCAATACATATATTTTATATATTTCCAAGATTTGCATGAACTCACACTCCTGAGTACCACATAGACATTTGGCTAGGATGATTGTGTGAGTTGACAGACATATACTAGGTGGATATTAGATTTTATTTTTGTATATGTGTTTTTAAGAAATTTGAAAAGTTGAATGCTGTTGCTGAACGTTGTTTGAAGTTAGTTCTAGATTGAAAATTAAAAAATATTTTATAGAAAGAATCGTTTTTATTGGTTTATTACTGCATATTCCATATTAAGGAGATAATGTTGAGCCGTTATCACTCTTATATTTAATAAGATGCTGAAAATCCTTTTGGAAGACAGATGTAATTTTTTAAGGGAGCAATTGCCATCTAAAACATTCTTATTTTTTCTGAATTTACTGAATTACTTTACTGAATTTTTCATCCTAGGGTTTCACATATCTGTGATTAATTATATGTATTTTTGTTTATTTTCGGGGAAGCATTTAATTCCAATTTTATTCTAACAATGAATAACCATATCTGTGGTCAGTTGTGATGAACACAACAATGGCATGAACTATTTTCATCTCCCCATTTTGAACTTTTATAACAAAATTTACTGTGACACTTACCAACTCTGATATCTAAGAAACATAAATATTATTAGTAATATAGGAAAAATAGTCATACCTGTTCCGAAATATTTGTATCTGTTTTTGTACTTGTGCTGGTTCTGACACTGTTTTCCAAATTTAATAAAATATTTGTCCCCTTACTATTTCCTTCAACCTGTGTTATGTTAAATAATTCTAGTATATTTGTATAAGTATCTAAATATATTTTATTTTTAAGCAGCATAAAAAAAAATTTAAACTTACCACATTTTCCAGCCCTTTGATATGTAAAGACTTTGCAGCATCAATAAAGGCTGATAGATTTGCAGAAGGTACTAAAACTTCGCCAGTATATATATATTCTAATAATAATGATAATATTCCATGTGACATATTCTGTAAAAGCAAAATGTACATTATTAAAATTCCAGCTTTAACATAATTATTTGATTAAGATCTTGTACATTAATTTTAAAATATAAGCTTTAGTTACATTAAGAAATATAACAGGATGTTGACATGGTGCTGATAATATAAGTTGCTTTAAATATGGGCTTGATAAAGCTATCAACACTTGATGTACTTTCACGAAGTGTCCTTCTGCAGCTAAAGTCATATCAACAAGTTCTCCATTCTGAAATTGCCAATTTATTTGAAATAAAAATATTTTAAAACATTTTTATTTATGTTTGACTATTTTCATACTTGTTGCAAAGCGCTGAATCCTGTACATATATTTGATTTGTAGGAATCCCACGACAACGAAAATTGAGATTGTACCATTTTAAAATTGCGATAATAATTAAAACATTTACTTAATAAATAAAATTAGAGAAGAGAATACGAATAGTCTATTGAAATATGTTTATATTTTTGGATAAAAACACCTAACAGACATTTGACAATTTAGTTGACATTTCATAAATTGATAGATACTTTGACAATTTTATCAGTGCCAAGAGCTATTTAATTAGAACACGCCCGAAACGCCATAGTCAAATAACTGGTAACATTAAAGTATCAATTATTATCTGAAATATTATGCATATGAACAAAGATCATATCTTTTAGCAATAAAAATATTCTATACTTTCATTATTAAGAATAAAAAAGTAATATAAAAATGAACTATACTATATTATAGGTATTTATATATTATTTTCACATTTAGTGAATATTGTAAGCAATAATAAATATTGGTTATTTAATATTTAAAACCAGTTGAGTTGAGGTCAGTCGTGGCACAGGGGCACAAAGTAAACCGACTGGTTCTCGGTTCGATCCCCACTCATATTGAAATAGAGGAAATGAAATATTTATTTAAAATTTATATTTCCATTTCTTCGCTCTTGTGTCGAGGTAAAAGGCGGCGTTGAGTTCCCCCACTCAGTACGCAATGCCTTCAGAATTCGGCAGAATATGGGGAACGGAGTGCCTTAACACTAGGTTCCTTCTATCTACCCTGCTGTGTGCAAGATACAGCGTGAAACTAATTTATTTATTTTATATGTAAAATAAAATATTATTTATAGGTAGGAATATCTTTAGCTCTTAATGTCAAATACAAGTAGCAATAAAAATGGTCATAGGTAGTTAACCTAAAATAATTATTTTTAACCAAAAAATATGTCTGTTTCTAAAACATATAAAGCTGAAATTTGGATATTATAATGCACGTATTGAAAAGGCATCTATTAACCACCTCTATTTATTTAAAGGAAATGATAGCACGCCTTGGGAATGAAATGCTCGTTCCAGTTCTTTGAAACAGTCAAAGGTGCCTTGCTTGCGCCGGTTCTTCTCAGATCTGAGGCATTAACTTTAGCCTACTGGTGGTAAATTATTTGACGTTCAATATAGACTCAATAATGGCTTCAATAAAATACTTAATTTATAAAGAAAACAAGTGACATTTGATTGCATGATGTTTATATTTTAGTGTAATTAGTGATGTAAGCACTTGTGAACTTAGTATTTTTTTAGAGTATTTAATATAAAGTAATATAGTTTCAGTAAAACATTATAATAGTAGCATAGATACAAAACTATGAATACTCATTGAATCGACTAAGCCTCCAAAATGACCATTATCAGAAAGATATATATATGTAGTCTTTTGTGTATATATTTAATTATATAGAGAGAGGAGCTTAGACAGTTGACATGAGAGTTATTATAAATATTAAGGGGAGCCCTTGAGCTTACACTCGATTTGCAAGTCCAGCCAAATCTGTGAGCTCCTCTCCAGGTAACGTAATTTTTCCTGTAAAATTCTCAAATCGTTAAAATAAATAAAAATAATCACTAACAGAAATTATGAGATATGTACATACTTTCTCATAATCATAAATTATTCTTTACTTTCTTTACTTGTAGATAGTTTACATATGTTTACAATACCGTTTATACATATTGAACGGTAAAAAGCAGGTACTTTAACTATTACTAATTATACATGAAATAATTAAAACAATAAAATTATTGAATATTATTTATATCATTAATATCAACATTTAAATGTTGAATAAATAATTTTACTTATTTTTAATTTTATTAGAAATTTTAAAATCATGTAAAATGGCTTAGGTTTTATTTATACCTACAAATAAATATATGCGTTTTTTATCTTTTTTAAAAGTGTTATTCCACATTTAGGAAAGAAAAATACTTATTTAGAAAACGTATAAAATTTTGAACTTAGCAGGAGCTAAAACCGACTAGGCGCTCTGACCACTAAACCATACGTTCTCATCGAAATCGTCAGCTACGTCGAAATTTTTATACCCTTGTTACAACTTTCATTCTCTCTTGCCAGACGATAATTCTTAGTAATTATCTTTAGGTAGCGGAAATTTGTTACGTTGTAACATCAGAGGTTAGAGCGCCTGGTCGGTTTCCAGGAGGCGTGGGTTCGAGTCCTGCTTCGTTCAAAACATTTATGTTTTCTAAATACTTAAGTATTTTGGAAATATTCCTTTTTAATAATATTAACGCGATCAAATTTAAATAGAATAGTTCTTAGTTCTTATTTTTAAGCTTATTATTTATCGACTAAGTAATTTATAATATATTTTTTAACATTTTAAGTGTTGTTCTACACTTTAGAAAGAATATTTTTAGAAAATGTACAATATTACGTACCATATTCGACTACGTAAAATATTTTTATGCATTTTCTAAAATTATTTCTACTGTATTCCACTTAATCTGAATAAAATGACAACTTATAGACCAACAGTTTGTAACATCAAGAAAATTGACTATTTGTTCAAAATTGTTTATATGTATTTATATAGTGACGTAAAATATACTGAATCGAACAATATGTTTTTCTTAATGTTTATTAATGTTATAATTTCCAATAAAATTACATATTGTAATATCACTTATAGTTTTCTACATTCTCTATAAATATTTGTATGTTTAATAGCTGTTACTTTTACACATGTATGTTACTTATTAATTTCCAAGACAGTTTTATGTATGTTAACAAAGTTAATATTCTATTTTTTATTCGTCTTAACAATATTATTTCCACTTAAGTGAACAATGCTCAAAAGTTCGGAAAAGCTAACTCAAACTCTCAATCTTTGCATTGTTACGAGCGAGGAAATCGAAATTAAAATATTAAATATTTCATTCCCCGAGTGGGCGTCCACCACCACTACGCCACCACGCCCCCAAAAATTGTATGCTTAGTTCCAAATTCAACACTATGCTTTGTCATACTGTAAATTGTAACAGTCCACTGTAAGGGCAATCGAGGTTACAATTAATTTCCCCACCTATACTTGATAGCTTTGCAACCAAAGTTTCATAAAAATCATTGGTACCAACATACAGACATATAAAAAATTGAAATTACAAATTCATTTTCTAATACTATTTCTTCACCACCCTAATTTATTTATGTTAAAATGTTTTATGTACAGTATATATTTATTCTACTGTTGTATACATCAAAATAAAAAAAATCAGCTTCACCCCACCCCAGTTACCCCGCATATAGCAGGGTACGCTTTGGGAACCTAGTTAAGACACTCCACTCTCGACTTTCCGCCGAATTTTTCGAGGCATAGCGCGTCAGTGGCGAAACTCAACGTCGGGCTTTTGCCAGAGGCTGCCTCAGTGCCAGAGCGAAGAATTGAAAATATAAACAAATAATTCATTCCCGAGTTAGGATACAACCCACAACGGCACTATAGCGTTACAGTGCCGTCATGTGCGCCACGACGACCTCACTATTTCACTATTTTATAATAATATAAATCATTGATTTAAACATTAATCTACAGTAATTACTAATCTTCAAAGAATGGGATAGTTTTCATGAAAAAAAATAAGAACGAAATGTTTCCCTATTTCAAATAATTGTTCGTCTTAACTTCAAATAACATTAATTTCTTGTTTTTGCTTACAATTTAATACAATATTTTTAAAACATATCAATTGACAAACATTTTTTTGTGCAAATGCTATAAAATTTTAAACGAAGTAATAAATCAAAATCACAGATCTTATTAAGTAATAAATACATAAAATATAATTTAATAAGAATAATTATTAAACTTAAAATTAAACTTTGTTTTTACATAAGTTTTTGATGCATAAAATATATATATTTTTTTGTTTGTTTATACTGCTAGCACATTAACAATTTTTCGCCATTGAGGTTCTGAAAATAGCAAAACATACTTTGTTTATTAATGTGAAGTGACTTTGTTGCCATCTATAAATTAAGTGACACGTTAACAGCGAAGGAGAGGGAATGATAAAATGTTATTTTTCATTGTGCCAAGTGGTGAGGAGAGGTCCTAAATCTTGCGACATCACATATCAAAATATAATTTATATTAACATAATGTACTATATTTTAAAAGTTACTTTGCTAATAACAAACATTATTCACCAAAAAAAAAATGATTTAAGCTTTATAGGCAATAATTCAACAAACAATCTCAAGTTAAGAGTTTATGGTATTAAACTAATTAAATCTTTCACACTCAATTTGAAAGATGATCTGTATTATAAAGTATTGTAATGTAGTAGTGCACTTAAAATGAAGCATTGAGATTAAGTCTTTTGTATCATAAGTATGTAGCTGTCAGTGACATTAAATATTATAATTCCATAAATAATATTACAGAATAGGTACCTACATATGTTAAGAGATATAGAAAATTGCTTACCACTATATTTTGGAATGTATATAAACAATTGTCTTAATAATACCAATGCAATAATTAAAACATAGCCCAATCCATAGATGCAGGAGACGAAACATAAAGCTAAACTGTAAAAAAAATTATATTCTGTTTATTTACACGCTACATCATGCATGTATATGGCAGTATAGGAACAAAACCTAGTGTTAAAAACCCCATTCCTCAGTCTCCAAAAATTTTTCTATACATTGCATTGTTCAATGCTGCAATTTGTCTCTAACAAGGAAATAAAAAAATTTTATACCTCAGAGTGGAAATTAAATCCACAACCATCGCGTTTACAGTCAGCTGTGCAACAATAGCCTTTATAATGTTTTTTATGTATGTAGTCAAAAATGACTTACTTGAATTCATAGTATACATCATTACAGTCTTCTGGCATTAATATAGTACCATAAAATACATATGGCTGGCATACAGTTGTCAATCCCAAATTTGTTCCATATAAAAGTGTTGCAAATGCAAATATTTGACCAGCTAAAAAGTATATATAATTGGGCCTGAGCACACAGCAATCCCACCTGAAAAATATAATTAAATAAAAATATTTTAATAATTCAAAAAAGGAGGAATTTATTATTTTTATTTCTCACTCTCGAAACAAAATAAATCGCAGCATTCAGTTCAGCCACTCAAGACATAATGACGATAATTTTGTGACCAGCAGGGAATGGACTGCCACACTAGGTGGCCACTAAGTTCTGCCTACCTTGTCTTGTGTGTATTATTTATATACTATCATATAGTACACACACACACTATAGTATCATATTAGTATATTAAAATAATAAGTATAATATTATTTTAAAATCACCTTTCTTACCATATTGAATGGAAAAATCTTTCATTGACTTCTATTTGACATATTTGACAATAATATGAATCTGAAGTCAGCACAGGACTGGAAAATAAAGATTTGATATAACTTTAATACAAATCTTTTGGTTATGTATCTTGAAAGAAAATTATATTCCTAATGTGAGTTATTGATATTTTCCCCTAGTCCCTAACTATGAATATGTAAACTTGACCAAGTAGAGTTACTCAATAAGTTGAGTATGTTACTTCTATTTAACCATGCAGATGAAGCCACTGGTAAAAACATTAGTTTTTAATATATGTTATACATAATATTTATATTATATAATAATTTTGTATTTATTATTTCAAAATCAGATATAAGTATGGTAAAATAAAATTGTTTTTAATATAACATTACCTGTATTCCTTCCCCTTTGAATTTCCAGTAGCAAGCTCAAAATCTGCTACAGCTTTCATTTTGTAAAAGAAATAGCATGTGCAAGTCAAGAGGACCAGAAAAATAAAATTCTCAAGTTGTGTTATTTCTAACAGCCGAAGTACTCCCAGTTCAAACACAAGAAACATACAAAGTCCAGATGATATTGTCCAGGAATAAAAAAATGGTGACCTAAAGCAAAAATAAATTTTAATATCTCAGATTTTCATTTTGACACATTTTAAATTAAATTGTTTAACCCAATTAATTATATATATTTTAGTACAGTAAAAGGAGCAAAGCTAAATACAATGTTTAATAAGTCTCTAAATATATCTTTCTGCCAATTAACTTTGTAAGGACTGCTGTAAGTCTAATAATAATATTGAATTGTCTTATAGTTCTTACTGTAATATCATTCTCACCTATTCTTTTGGCGCGGTCTTGATTGTACATATAATGCACCCATTATAATAAAAATCATCACTATAATAGTTACAGATCTGGATATAGTTGATATAACCAATAACATTGGTAAAATAATGAAGGGTAGAACTGCATCCATATCAACTTTCTTATTTGATTTATTTGAACCGTATGGCAAAATATCCTGAATAGTCATCGTTGTTGTTATCATTTTAATATAGCGTCTTCGTTATTGTTGAGTGAAATAATTTAATAAATTACTTTCCCATCTTGGCAACATATAAAATGTTTTCATTGTGATATTGTTATGTTGTAACGTAATTCATGTTTTCTTTTACGTGGGTAAACAACTTTCAAACAAAAAATAATAAGTATTCAATATAAAAATTGTATATTAAACGTCAAATTTATATGAATATGTCAATGTCAAACATCTTTGCACAGAATACACATATCCAAAAGAGATCTTTGTCATTTGCATGAGATTTTTTATTAACAGACAGTAACTTGCATGAGATTTTTTTAAGCGTCACGATGTATCCCGCCACAACAGAGTAGCCAGAAGAAAATTATTGTTAAGACACTCTGGTTCCCATTTTCCGATAAATTCAGGAGGAATCGAGGCCAGTCGTGGCGCAGTGGTACAAAATGTGACTGTAAACCCGATTAGTTGTGAGTTCGATGCCGACTTGAGGAGATGAAATATTTACTTAAATTTATATTTCCATTTCTTCGCTCTGGTGTCGAGGGTATTATATTTCAGGACACATGAGTTACATATTGTGTTTTATTAAATGTTGTTTTAAGTTATTTTTATGAGAATAAAGTAGTTAAGTCAGTTCTTGAAACTACATTTGTTCTACTTGCGCCGTCTCATACTGTGTTCCGCTGCCTTGAAGAACGTCTTTAATACGCTAGATTGGGACAGACCGTGTATGACGATAAATGGCCATTATTTATTACATTTGCGATTTGCGACATAGTCATCATGGCGGAAACTCTACAGGATGTAGAGGAGATGCTTAATAATCTGGGCGATTCTTGTAGTCGAGTGGATCTCGGGATGAATTTTGACAAAATTAAAGTTATGATTAATTCTCATATGTCCCTGATACTAGTAGTCGTAAGTGGCGCTACACTTAAGGTTGTGTAAGAATATGTATACCTTAGCCAAACCATCCAACTTGGTCGACGCAACTTTGAGAAAGAAGCGCAAAGAAAAATACGTTTCGCTTGGGAGGCATTTGGAAAGCTTCGTTATATTTTTGAATCGACTATCCCACAATGCCTAAAGTGCGTTATGACCTATGGAGCCGAGACGTGGACACTCACCGTGGGGCTGGTCCACAAATTCTACGTCATCCAGCGAGGAATCGCACAATGTTTGGGATTTTTCTTGTACATAGAATTCGCAATGAACTGACGGTCAATAGTGCCGACACGTGTCGGAGACCGCGTTTAGGCAAACGTAGTGTATGATGTCCTGCAGCACGATGGACAGACGATCACAAGAAGATGGCTGGTGTTGGACGGATGCGAGCAGCTCCATACCGCTCGATGGTTAACGCTCGATGAGGGAGGCCTACGTTCAGCAACATTTTCCAAGGTGAGTTCTGGCCCTCTAAAGTTTACATAATTTAATGTCAATGTGGCATGGAATTTAAATATTATTTGTACTGTGCGAATATAATTTTTTTTTTGTAAATTAAAAATCTGAATTTGCTAATTAGTTCCAAAATTCCAAGTTTTCTTGATATTGTTTTGTATACTTTTTTATTTTCTGAGTTA
>DWAN01003460.1:0-13417 GCA_018230445.1 Heliconius hewitsoni
CGGGCCGGCGCGGCTTGGCGCGTGCCGCAGTAGCGTGGAGGTGCCGCGGCCGCTCGCCTGCCACGCCGACCCCGCCGTCGCCGACGCGGTTGACCGCGTGTTTGGCGCCGTGGTGGTCCCCGGGACAGGTTCACCAGTTCAGTGCCACTTTAGGAGTTTCGGACGACCCGCTCCGGAGCCGGCTCTCGTAGTTACGCCTCCCGCCGCCCACCCTTCGCTTATTGTTACGAAACTGTCTTATTCTATCGCTCACTTACGATTGTTTCTGCAATGCGATTTTACCAAATATCTGTATGATGAGCTCTAAAAAGATTTCTTAAATATTATTACAGTCATTTGCAGCTTATTGCGGGGCGGACGCTACGGTTTTCAAAGAATATATTGCAGCTCAATCTCGCTGAGAAACTTCCGCTAAAGTACGATATGCTACACATGCAATACTGTCTACATTTTATAACGGGTTTTCATAAATTTGTAACATGAAATTTAGTGATCGCTTGAAACAATATTTTAGTAGAAATTCCAATTAATTCAATAAATACGCTACAACACAAATAAAGCCTCTTGTTATCTTTATCTGATATTTATAAATATTATATTTGAAACATTCGATTAAATTTCACAAAAAAATCATTAACGTCATCAAGAGTTATCTTTTTTTAAATATTTATTTTAATGAATTAAACAAAAAACATTACAAACATAACTTATATTTAACATTACTACTACTTTCATAAAAAAAACAATTTACATATTTAAAGACAATGAATGATGTACATACATGCTACAATAATCAGGTGTTATTACCATTGATTGAGATAGCTCTACAAGTATTTTTTTTGTTTGCACAGATGTACAACAAACGACTCATATCTGCCAATCGTGAACTCAGAATCTAATTACAAGCCGTTGAAATCTTTATGATTATTCTGAACAGAATTGTCAATGTTGAAGAGCTCGATATTCCAATCTGTTCTTCAAGAGGTTTCGGAATTCAGCACTTACAAAAACCAAACTATCAAATAATAAGTTTGCTAAATAGAATATAAACATTATAAATAAATACATAATGTCTATATTGTTGCATAAAACATCAAAGAAATATTTAATAAAATAGGCCATAAATAAGATATTTATCTTGAAATTGAAAATTTCGTAGATATTAACGGAATACGTGCCATAAGATATTAACGGAATCGTTACGTGTGTGTATAACTAATTTATAAAGTGATAACATCAATGTGGTATATTTTTCTTGTAAATTTCTTGGTAAACAGCGTACCTACGTGAATTGTTTAAAGCTAAAGGAATCCAAGCGCTGTGCTGCAGTTTTCGTCTTTGCACTACAACTTTCTTAAAGAAACATAATGAATGTCTCTTTGATAAAGGGAAGCTCTACGTACTTAGATTTTCACTGTAGTCATTGCATTTGAAACCAAGCATGTAAAATTTTTAAGCACCTTTCAAAAGTAAGTAGGTATAGTAGATTTTTCTTAATTTTTAAAGCCATGAAATTTGTAACGCCTAGTAGATACAAAATTTTATCTAAACTAAACTTAAAAGCAAAACACACATAAACTGACTTTAAGGTAATATATTTAGGACATAGGAATGTCCTCGTGAAATAAACATATTAAAATGTACGAGTAGTTTCTTTGTCCAAATTCGAATAAAATCGTATAGACAAAATGAACATATGTTAAATATAAAAATTTTTTTCCCTATCTCTCTATAACGACAGGCACTAAGGTTTGTCAGGATCATCATTGTTATTCAAAAACATCATTATAATAATACATATTCTATTTGAAAACTATATAAAGATATTATTTATTTAATTTACTTAATATTGATTTATATTTTTTGTAAATTTGATGTTAAATATTTAACGAACTTCATGTATTCCTATATTTTTTAATTGATCTATTGCATATAAAAATAATAAAATATCTAAAAGGACATAATCATAACCAATTAGGTCTTATTTAAGATAAAAAGTCCTAAATAATGTATGTAGGTAATATATAATATTTCTATTCATCTTAAGAAATATCTCTTCACTATTTCATAAAGGCATAATAACTTAAGAAAGCACTAATTTTATTAGACTTTATGCTATTGGTTAGGTCCAGACAATATGTATATACATTAGCTTTATTTGTGCGACAGTGGACAAGATATTTTAAATTAATAAATAATTAATATATCTATTTGATTCACTCGTAGACGGTTGGTTTTCTAAACATACTATAATTATTTAAAATGCTCAGAAGTAATTAACTTTTCAGCATGGAGGCCAATCGTGGCGCAGAGGCGCTAGTGTGTGACTTTAGATTGCCTGTGGGTTCTTTCCCCCAAGAATGAAATATTTATTTAAATATTATATTTCCATTTATTGGCTATGGTGTCGACGCAAAGCACCACGTCAATTTCTCCACTCAATACGCTATGTCTCCAGAGTTCGGTGGAAAATGTCTTAAGACTAGGTTCCTTTTGTCTACCCTGCTGTGTGGGGAATACAGCGTGAAGTTGATTTGATTTTAGATTTTGAAGTTCTCGAGGAACCGTACGTTTCATTTGTAATAACGTAAATTGCAGACCGTTCATATTTGCAGTTTACTTCTAAATGAAACTCTATTAGTAAAATTTAAGTTTTATAGGCGAATGGCTGCGCCGATTGAATTTCTGCACTCGGATTGGCCTTTTTACAATGGCTCCCGTCGCAACCGTTTTAACTACATTAACATGTTGACAAGCACCGTGGCTTTGAATCCACTTCTAAAACAATATTTTATCATTAATTTTCAAAACCACAACCATTTATTTTATCCATTTATTTTGAACGAATTTTGTATAAATACTTATTAATGTTATATTCCTTTTTTTAATAAAATTGTGAAACTGTGTAAGTCAGCCTTGCACCCAATTAGCTTACCTTTGTTATATATATAATGAACAGCGGGTTGATATGTGGCGACAGTTTTCCTTGACTTAACGTAGAGTTTATCCTGATTGACGTAGCACATGAAAAAAGAAGTTATTTGCTTGTTATAATTATTATAATTATAAGACTATAGGTCTTTACATAAAAATGGCGATACTATTGTAAAAAAAGTTTATTATGTTTATATAAAACCAATTTATTTCCCAATTAAACAAAGTACTATCTATCTTAGACTTTTTAAATTAAAATGAAAAAAAAAAGTTTTGAATCGTAGTAGTACCGTTTGAATTTTTATTATGTCCGAATGATTTATTCAATTATAATTCTCATTTGAATTATAGAAAAAAATATATTTTAATGTTGTTGAATTCAATAATAAAATTTAAACATCGGTAAGTTATTGTAGGGCTGCAGTGACAGCAACTGCAATGCGACCAGAAAATTGCTGGCGTATCACAAGGATAATAGTAAATGCATATAGTAAATTTTACATATTGCATCATACAATTTATAAATGGTACATATATACAAAATATTGTATTAAACGTGCTTTTTCAATCTAATAATGTTATTGTAAAATAAGAAAAACTTATATATAAAATTTTTAACCAATAAAAAAAGGAGCCCTCCCCTGTCTGTAATCGATGCATACATTTTTTTATGTGCAAACTTATTCTTTTCCTTAAGATCTCTTCTTACTGAGTACTGAGTGATTAGTTATGAATAATTATTGCAATAGAAAGTATATATAGAGAGATGTTCCTATATAAATTTCCTGTCAATCTTCTTTGAAAACATCAATAATATGTAATTATAAAAAAGCAAAAACTCGTAAAAAACTGTGTAATAACTTAAATAAAAATAACAAACCCAATAGCTTATTAAGACTGTCAGCCAAAAAAATACGGTATAGGACGAATTATTATTTTTTTGCTTCACTCTTTATTCCCTAACAACACTGGGTAGAGAGAATTCAAAGGCATAGTGGGTTGAGTGGCGGAACTCAACCGTCTTGTTAGAGTGAAATGAAAATAATCCATTCCCTCGAGTAAGGGTCGAATTCAGAAGGCCATCTTTATTTATAAGGTTCCTTACAATTATTCTTCTATATAAATTAAACTAGAAAGAAACAATTATTCCATGTACTATTTAAATAATATATCATACTTAGATTAAATAAAAACTATCAAAGCATTATAATAATTAGGAATTATTATTAACAAAATATAGTGTAAATGTGCTTCATAAGTTATATTTTTATTACCGACCAGACTTACCAACTTGTTATCGTGTTATCAATACTACTGGAAAGCGTCTAGTGCCTTAGTAGGTCAGTAATTATATATTTTTATTTTGATATTCATTTCAACATGAATTTTAAATGATACTTATCAACGTCAGCGAAGTGTTGCACCTGCATTTGTAGTCTTTCCCCTTTTTTTTAATTAAACTCAATTTCATAGACATTCTGTGTCAAGGAATTAAAAATTTAGAAAAATGTTATAAAATTTCATATAATTCAGGTGTAATCGTGTGTGATTGTGTCGCCTTTATTGTTTCGCCTATCACCTACCGCCTATCGCCTATCACATATCAGGGTGGACAGAGGTCCACCCTGATATGTGCGGGATATAGCGTGTAGCTAAAAAAAGTTCATAATTAACATCTACTACAACCGAAGTTTAACATTTACGCTAGTATAAAATTAGAGTTTATCTATTTCAAACGAGAAAATGTTATTTTAAATATACAATTAAAATCTATCTGTTTAAAACTTTAAAAATATTATTTATTTTTTAATACTTTAAATTGTATTGTATTGTATTTTAGATATTGCAAAAATAAAAAAAAAAGATAATAGTAGATAGTTTACCAATTTTCCTGTGTCAGTTTTTTTTATTCTATGTGTAAATACTTTATATATACAGCAAGTGGATGTTATGCAGTAACATAAATTAAATTATATATTATAATTAGAAGTTCGTTCAATATTCCAAGAACCCTTCAATTTCCAAGGTACTAGGGGATTTGGTAAGCGTAAATAAAATCAATGTGCGATTTTACTTGCAATCACGATTTCATCTCTTAATGAATGTCAGGGAATATACGTCTCGTGTCGCATAACTTTATTTTTAATTAAAAACTTGATATCGTTGGTCTTTAATTTATTATTGTATAATTTACTAATTTTGATAAATTTATCCGACTACTATTTAAGCTATTTTTATTCTGCTTTAATGAAATATAAATAAAATACGCTATCATTTGAATAAATTAAATTTGAAGGCTTAAGGAGAACACTAATAAGTTGTTATTATTACACATTATAAAACAATACTTTGGTAATAATTATAATAATATTTACTTATTTATAGTGAGCACAGTTACTAAAATATTTACATACTGTAGTTAATTTTGAATAATATGTTGTATAATATAGTAATCATACAATTTAAATTAACAAATAAAACGTGACTGATAAACTGTTGGTGAGGTCTAAGCTGAGCTTTGCATTTGTGTGAGTGTTCATATATATCGTAGGAGAGAAATGTTGGTTGGTTCAAGCGCAGAGCATCTCTAGTGCAGGCTTAACCGGTTTATACTAGATTTTGACAACCAGCCTCTTGTACTGATAGCAGTGTTAAATATTTAATTATTAATATTTTATATTTGTTTGATTTATTATAAAAGTGAAAGATAAAGTTGGCACTGTCACTGTACAACAATAGCAAAATGTATGTGACAACTCAGTACAAGAAATACAAAAAAAAAACGTGAACACAAGGCTGTTCTCGGTGATATAATGGAACGATTCTCTTTATTAACATAAGCAAAGTGAGTAAAAATTAGGAGGATGCATATATTTTTTAAAATTCTATTTTCTAAACGACAATAAATTAATTTAAAATTCTTTATTGTCACTTATGATCACTCATATAAAAATTTTAATCCTCGCGAGCTGTTTATTAATTTGTTGTTATTATTTTTCTTAAACTCACTTTAATAGTTCCACTTTTACAGATGAACGGCATAGGCAAAAATATTTTTAAGAACGTTGTCTAGACATTTTATCATATATTCTTTTACAATGAGATTCTTTAGATTTCAATGTAAGCTAATTTACACTAAAGCCATAAGTTTACAGTTTGCGAAGTTAAATTGAAGTAGTCTCGTCAACTATGTGACCGACTAAAATTTCTTTCAAGATTCCACAGCCTACATTCCACAAAACAGTCTTCATACCTTTTTCTTTATCTACAATCATTTTATTTTATTTTATTTATCATTTATTGGTAGGTACTAATATACCGACATGTATACTGTCAGTATAGTGTACATTATTTATTTACTAATATATAATGCAAAGTATGAAGACCGTTTTGCATAATATAGGCTGCGTCTATAAGTATAGATCCAACCAGTATTCATTTTATTAGTTACAATTTTCCATGGATGCTTAATTTCTATAACTCTGTTTTGTTTTACTGATAAATTTTTAAATTAACTAGGACTGGAATAAAAGCCGCGAAGTCATCTCATATCGTATTCAGAGCACGTTACTTGAATACTTCAACATTTTGCTTAGACCTTAGTCCATATCAATTTGTCTTTCAATAACGTTTGTTATTGTCCGATTTAACTCGCTCTTATTGGATAAATAATATCTTTATAATTTACAATTTCATGTGACCTAAAATTATATTGCAAAATAGAAATAAAATCAAAAAATACTTTAAAATATATATAAGAATGAATTGCGGCATTGAGTTTCGCCACTGTACACGCAGTGTCTTGAGAATTCGGCGGAAAGTGGAAAACGGACGTGTTCTAATGGAAACGGAGTATCTTATCATCTGGTTTCTAAGTACCTGCGGGATACAGCGTGAAGCTAACGCTTAATGTTACCTCTAATAAATTATCTTAATATGTTTCTTACAAATACCATTTATTAAGATAGAAAGAAAATATACAATTGAAGACATCTTACATCGCAAAACCAACGCCGGGTTCTACCTTACCTAACTGGGCATGTGAAAATAAATACACACATTCTTCTACGTTGAAGCCACGACTGTGCCACGTATAACCATCAAACTACACACACACTACGCTGTGACGGTATAAACTAATAAGCTTGATTTATATCGAAAATGTGAAGTATCAGTATCATCAGATGAAGTGGTGACCTTGTCCCACTTTCAGTGCTCCCAATTACCGGCTTCTTCAGAAAGATCCTCATTAGAAGGTAAGAAAGGATGTAAAGGATATTGAAATATCTACCTTAATCCTTGAACTTGGGGATTTACTTTCATCTCAATTATATAATCGACGGTTAAATGTAAATTAGGTAGAAAATTTAACTGGTAATGATACTTTATGGAAATTATGAAATAATAGTGAGGACAGAATGCCAATATATTACTAACAAACTACTAATATAATAATTATATCTATTTTAATAACTCTCTTATAGTGAAAGTTAAATTCATATTGTTCATATAAAAAAATATTAGGTTCATCAAAATTTATTTACTTAAAACGATTGAATTTTAAAAATTTTACTGCTCTCTTGGTAAATTATTAAATTAACTTAATGAGATAATCAGATAAATTGGACATAACTAATCAACATATGTCTTCATCCAGTCGAAATTGAAAAAGAACCAAACAAGAATAAACTAGTAGTATCATAAAGCTAATGTTATTTTACTATCTTAACTTTTTTACAGATGGAAGAAAAAAAATATTTTACTCATTAAAAGATTTTTTAACTTCATTTTATCATAACAAAATGATACGTACAAACGTGCAGGTATGATTTTGTTAAGATAAATCAAAAAAGAAGAAATACATACATCAGCTATCGAATAATTCTAGCTATTGCATCAATTAATTAATATGTTAATAACGATTAAATATAAATTATTTGTAAAAATATTGAAAATTAACAATTTTCTTAAAGATAATATTTGTTTGTATGAAAAACAAACCAATATATTTTGTGTAATCGTATCTCAAAGTATTCTTCTCGATATGAACGTTCCTGCCAAAGATACAAGGACACGCAGTGACGCATTTGTTACAAACATTTAACCTATATATTCAATTGCGCAACTACACTATGACCTCCCCTTCAGGGTGCTTTCCCATAAAACTACCCGTACATTACGTACTTCTTTCCGATGTGGCCGTATTTTTCTCGACCAAACTCTTGGCTAAGTTGGCTGCTAGCCAATACAAGGAACCTTAGGGCAGTCTTTTACAACCTATATAGAAGTACGTATGATATATCGTCACTGAAATTTTAATAGTAAAACTCTTACAACAAAATTGACTCTGAATTTGAATATCCTATTTGATATTCCGCAATTCTATCTTAATATGTTTTATGTTACTCGGCTGGTTCAGTATTAGATAAACATGAAAATAATTTCACAAAAGCAAAATGAAACCAAAAATGCTGTTTCACGTGACAAGAAAAACCGTTTATGTTACTTATACAAATAGATTATTATAGTTAAGAATAAGTAACCCCTACTTTTCACAAAGGGACTAAAATCATCGGACTACCGATAGAATTTTCTATAATTATTATATTTCATCTTTATTTCAACGACATAGATATGTTTTTAAATATGAAAAATATTTGATATATTAAAATGAAAAAAGAGATTTGATTGATTAAATTTAAATTCGTTAAATTTCAATTTTGAACCCATGGAACTGTAACTTCTACATATGTATGTTTCTAAAGCAAAGCAAAATGTCCGGTGTGTTTGATGAAGTAATAACATCCTCGGTTATTCGGAATTGCTTTTCACAACTGTCTATCATGACTCTATAATTGAGTAAGATTTTGTGTACATTTTTTAAATGAACCTTCGTTCACAAACTCAATCGATTGCATTATTTACTGATTGTTATATTTGTTGTGCTCTTGCCATCGAAAAGCAAGTATTGACCTGTATCTAGTAGCACCCTAAACTCTACCAACAAGTGTACCAACAAGTCTGTCCCTACTTCCTCTGAAAAGATATAGCTAGACATTGCAGGGGTTTTACCCCATCTTTATAAATTACTTTGATCTGGGAGAGTCACTTGAAACGCATAAGATGGAATTTATCAGTGCTACTGATACCAACTATGGATTAGGTTGCATAAAAAATGTGAATGATACATTATCTAACTCTTTTAATTATACTTAAAAATTTTGATAAATCAAGGTTTCATATCGAAATACATTATTATTATTCAAATACCAAACTTCTCAATTAATTTTATAAAATGCTAGTTGTTATAATTATTATTTCAATTGCCTGATAAATGTTACGGATTACTATAAAATTCTGGATTCAGAAAGTAAATATATTTAAATTATTAACAACATATATGTAAAATAATTAAATTATTACAATGAAAACCTAAAAAAATATTACAATAGTGTTATTATTCAATATATTTCATTAAAAGTTAACGCTACTGTCGTCACGCATTTGAACAGTAAAATTAAACCGCTCTACGTTTTCTTTTAAAAAACGATTACGTTATACAAAATATATTATAAATATAAAAATCTACATAATAACGATTTAAATATAAATAAATGCTTTACATTAATAAAATCAGCACGTTAATATATTATAAATCGCCTTGTAAATAAGTAAGGTTAAAACCGATAATACGTAGTAGCACTGAAAGAATTAAATAATAATAGGTTTTTCTTAAACATCCACAGGAATATAATTTACTGTGCGCCTCATTGGCTTGGTGGGGCGGCTAAGCTGGCACTGCTCAGTCTGTTTGTGTCCGCGTCGCGATCAACATGCAGTTGCTTTAGCCTTACTCTATTATACAAGTGATAATAGTGTTTAACGTGCTCATAGAGAAATTGTGTTTAGGAATTAATAGAAATTATTATATTGGAATCGATATGTGTATGTGGCGTTTATTGTGGTAAATACGTCGTGAATATTTGCTATTATAAGAACAAAGCTGGTTCTGTTATTTTTGAGGTGAAACGTATTTGTTAATTATTCATATAAATTTAAAATAAATACTGGATTTTTTTAACGATTTGAGGCCCTAACTCTAGACATATGCGAATATGCGTGATTTTTGTAAAAAAAATTTTGCTCAATTCATGTAATCTTACACAATCTACTTATATACGATTTTATTTGATAGCTAAATAAAGCTCACTTTGCCCATAAATCAAATAATATATTTCAGTTGCATTTAAAATGTTTACGTATAATTATTTTCGTGTACGTTTCATTATATATTTTTCTTTACTTAAGTCTTAAAGTGAAAATTAAACTTTGTGATTTTTGTCTTTAATTTTATATAATACTATATTTATATGATATAAAACGTGTACGTACATGAAATTTTTTTTTTTCCCTGTGTCAAGTTCGAACTCACAAGCATATATAATATGTACATAAGACTGTACAGTCAGACAGATCCATGATGGCTTCAATAATACCATGAAACTATTTAAGGTCATATTACTTTCAGCTTAGTGTATACAGCCAAGTTGGCAGGCTTTAAAAGGCAAGCTGCGATAGTTTGCTCCTTTTTCTTTAATTCTCAGACGTTTGTTCAGCCAAAAGTCGGAAAGTTTTCAACTACACTATTTAGTTTGCCAAATCGAGATAAATGCCTGTATATTGAAATTTTAAAGGACTTTTTTATTTACAAAATAATTTTGTTTTTGTTTAAATTCATGATAATTAAACTCTTGTTTTAAAATGTGCAGTATAACGTTCTTATTAATATATTTTTATATTAATAAAATCTGATATTCGATACAAATATTCGATAAATGTACTACTAACTTTTAAAAATAACATATTTTTTATTTTTTTCATTACACTGTCTCAAAAATAGTGTACAAAGGGAGCAACGGATTGTCTTCACACTAGGTTCCCTCTGTCCACCTTGTCTGTAAAAAAATGGCTAACTTAAACGATATTAAGAGAAAATTCTTTTTACTATTATTAACATTAAAACATTTCTAGTACGTATTATTGAATTGAGACACCAACGAAAAATACGATTAAGAGCCTTATATAATTATATGAAATTAAATTTAATATAAATATTATTAGAATAAGGATAGGGTCATTTAACTAAGTTTAGAATATTCTGGACGAGTATACAAATATTATTTATGAATTTGCTTTGTTTAACAAATATACATTCTAAAAGCAAAATAAAAAAATAATAAGATTTTAATAATAGTTTCATAAATAAATATATATTTTTTAATATAACAGCTCTACAAAAAAATATTTACTCTACTATTTCGGTTTACAAAGTTATATAAGTAATTTGTATGATACAATGACAGGCACGTCGATCTACCACCAGCTACGACACGACCGAGTTGTCGATCAATATTTTATTAATGCAACAGCAATCACAATGTTTGTGTTGTTGTTACAATCGCTTCATAAAATAGATATTATTAAAGAAACTTTTAATGGTAAACTTCAATATTTTTGTATGACATTAATTTTGGACACATTGTATTTTTATTATTTTTAATTTAATTTTCTTATACAACATTCATACTAGACGAGAGTTATTTTCTATATAGAGATATATCTTAAGTATAGAGTATCTAATAGAAACTAATAATAATTAAATATAGATAACTATTATTATAGAGTACTTTTAAAATGTAGGTTCACTTTTTTATAATATTTATATATATTTTTTATGCATGACGAAGTGAAATAATCTAGAACTGCTCCAGCTGTAATTACTTTTATTAGTTAGTAAAACACATTTAATAACTGCTTTCAATAATATTGAAAACACAAAACTTACACAACATAAAATAATTAAGTAATCGAAATTTTAAAAGCATAATTATTTTGTGTGAGTTTGAATATAATTTATATAATAAATAATGGTTAAGTGCGGTCGGAATCGTCCCCCGACGGTAATCTTCTGTATTATAAATTTAAAAACTTATTTTTACATTTTCATTATTTTTTTTTAAACTAACTACAAATGTAATTTTTTAATTGTTTTTTTTCTATGATGTGCCTATATTTTTCCTTTTTACGTATTTCTTTTCCTAAAAAAAAGTTTTAATTTGATATATGATTTACTTAAATAAACATATGAGTTAAATTTTTCAACAAAAACGCATTACCATATATTTAATCACAGGTGATTGTGGCACGAATCTTCTAGGCAACCCTGGTGTAATCTATTCTACGATCATGTGTCATTGTCATTAAAAACAAGTTTAATAAAAATAATTGATAGTTGCATATTTATGCACTGGGAGCTCGACCTATTGCGATTATTCATAAAATTATTCTTTTTTATCAAGGAGCCACGACCGTATAAAAAAAATTAAAATGTTCTAACAAATACGAACACTAGAAAAAACACTAATCCAAATCGATGCTGTATTTAAATGATATGCGCGTACATACATTTCTGCGGTATTTATATATATATATATATATATATATATATATATATATATATATATATATATAATATATTCTTTGAAGGCCAGTCGTGACTGTAAACACAGTTTGCGGTTCCGATTCCCACTCGAGGAAATGAAATATTTAATATTTTCATTTCTTCATTCTGGTATCGAGGGAAAGCGTGGTATTGAGTTCCACCACTCAACACGCAATTTCTCCAGAATTCTTCAGAAAATGAGATACAGAGTGTCTTAACACTAGGCTACCTCTGCCTTTCCTCCCGTATGCGGGATACAGCCTGAAGTTGCAAAAAAAAGAAAACAATATATTATAGATAAAAGATAACAAACATGTTCACTACAATGTATTATAAATTTATATATTAATTATGCATGTATAAATAACATCAATAACATACGTCTACGTTGTTGCGGTGCTAACAATATGCGCCTTACCACAATGTGAAATACCATCATATGCAAGAAACCCTACAAAATTGATAATAGCCACGGAATCCACGTAAGCTAATAATGGCCGATATTATGGATCTGTTGCTACACGCGATATGATTATTGATTCATACTTTATATTATATAACTAATATTTCTATTTAAGTTAAAAACTAAAACTACAGTTTTAAAAACTGTATGCTTTCTCAGTAGCTAGATAAAATCAATTTGTTGACGTTCTTGAAAGTGTACGAACTATGCAAATTGAGATTTCTTCTAAATCTAGGAGAAAATTATGGAGAGCACGTTTGGTTGAATGAAACGTTCAATGGTTTCTTTTGGGAATAAAATGATTTTATTTTTTTTACTGGAAGAACGTCATTAAAGTAATTATGAAAGAAGTCTTTATTTATGAGATCAGTCGCGGCGCACGAGTACAAGCGTGTGACTGTAAACGCGACACGTTGTGAGTTCGATTATCACTTGAAAATAAAATAAAAATTTAATTAGCTTAACGCTATATCCCGCACACAGCAGGGTAGGCAGAGGGAACCTAGCGTTAAGACACT
>DWAN01003461.1:0-13416 GCA_018230445.1 Heliconius hewitsoni
TTCGTGCCACTGCGCCACGACTGGCCTCATTTCGTTTCGTCGTTTTTTTTTTAAGAAAATGAAAAAGAGCAGCCACGTCTCGTGTATCAGATATAAAATATTACCTTACTCGCTCAAAAAATATTATATTTTATGTTCTCACCCTGAAATTATAAAACCCTAACGTGTAAAATACATGTATTTATTTTATTATAAAATTAATAATATTAAGCTAAATGGTCTTAAAACCGATTAAATATTACTAGATTCTTAAAACAACCTATTATTTCTCGTAATTTGTATTTTTTATTTAAGTATCCTTATGTATAAAAGAAGTTGAGAGTATTGCGTAGTGCAATACGAAGTCTAAAATGTGGTAAGGCAGTGGTAGCAGATGGAGTTACTGCCAAGATGACCCAATATAGTGCCATGCACTATAGGGCCACGCATCTAGGACTTGTTTTTGTCCAATTTATACTGGAAATCAGGAGAGGTCCCAGACGATTGGCGAAGTAAAGCTTCGTGCCTTTGTATAAAGGCAATGGTATCAGTTTGATAAGCTTGATTAGTAAATCTTATCCGAAAGTATGAGAGAACCTAAAGGCTGTTGTGGGATGCCCTAGGAGGCTTTAGACCTGGAAGAAGTTGTATGGATCAGATCTTTTCCATTCGCATGATCACAATAAAAGTCTTGGCCGATAACCAAGAAGTTTTCTGTGCTTTTGTGGATTTGAAAAAGGTATTTGACGCAGTTGTGAGAACGAAATTATAGAATGACGGTATAACGTGAGCGGACAGTCCGCAGTTTCTTCACACAGATCACTGCCAGCCTGCGTGCGAGTAGGAGCTGGCATGTCGCCTTGGTTTGACATCCAATCGGGTGTTGAACAAGGTTGCGCCATGTCAGCTTAGTTGTTCAATTTGTATTTGGATATCTAGCTATCTCCCAGGAGAGAAATAAAGTGACATGGAAGTGAATACAGTGCTCATTGCATCATCAGAATGCGCGTTGCAAGCATTAGTCAACACTCTGAAAGAAGAGTGTGAAAGTAATGGTCCAATCCTGAATGCGAATAAGACGAAGATTCTGGTATTTGAAAAAAATGAAGAAAGAACAAAATGCAAGATCAGTGTAAAAGGTAAGATAGTTTGTTCAGTAGAGATACAGTTTTGGTACCGACACTGTTATACGACAGCGAAATGTGGATGTTACAGATGAATAATGGAAGAAAGATGAATGTTGTGGAAATGCGATCTCTTCGTAGGATTTGCGGTCTGCTTAGCTGAACGAATCCGCAATGAAAAGATACACAGAATGGCAGGTACAATAAGAATAAAAAAGAACATGGTCAGTTGGTTTGGGTTTGTCAAACGAATGAGTGATGGAAGAATGCCAAATATAAGTTTACGATGATAAAGTGAGCGGTAAGAGTTAGTAGAAAACTCGGTTAATCCGAAGGTTTTCGAAAAAACACAGTATCAAAGATACTGGAGGAAGGTCACGTAAAAAGGATGAGGAAGCACCCGGAGGGCATGTTTGAAGAGGTTGATGACAGTGGACAGACCGTAGCGTTTGGCGCTTTGTTCTCTCTGATTACTCCGCTAGGGATACAATGTGAAGCTAAGTAAGTAAATAAACAAAAAAAATACGACTACTGACAGTATGTAGGCAAAAGTAATCCTAATATATTCGAGTCTGCCACTCTGTCAATATATTTTTTAATATTTTTCCTTTAGGGCAACATTTAAAACTAGAAATTTCTTACTCCTTCAGGTATACGATATCCAGCCACGACATGCTCTTTTGTGGTCCTTCTCGAGTTTGCTGGAACAACTGCAAATAATCTTAAAGATTCTTTCAAACACGCTCGCAAATATTTACTACTTTGTTCATCTGATCGTATTTCTTGTCTTAATTTCTCCTGGACATGTGGATTTCTCGCCAAGTTGTAAAGAAGACAGGTAGTAGTAAATGCAACCTTAAATAATAAATATTTAATTTAACTTTGCTGTTTAATTTGCTGTTTGCTGTTTGCTTATGCTTTTTAAATATAAGTTAGATAAGATAAGATAATCTTAAAGATTATCTTATCTTATCTAACTTATAAGATAATCTTAAAGATGAATCAATCATAGCAAAAAGCAAAAGGATACTACACGTTTCCTTATTCTATTAGCACAATGTATTTTTTTAAAGAGATGAAAATTGAAGATTGAAGCTATTTCTAGATTCTTTTAGTTTTATAAGATAAAATAAATATTAATTGAATCATTTCTTCAATACCGTATCAATTCCTGCAAGTAACATTTCATTAGCCATTCCAACTGCTACTTTTTCGTCTATGGCTAATAATTTTTCGATAACACTTTTGTCTTCTTCTGAAATATCGTGACCTCTTTCTTTAAGTCTACTCTTTGCTTCGTTGATGAACTTAACACTGGCACTTAAAGGAATAACCATAACAATACTTTAGAGAATATATTTAAACTTGAAAATTTTAAAGTATAAGGTCGGGGCAAAATATTTTCGTATTGTTCATACAAAGGAAAATAATTTTTTAGGTATATTTTTTTACTTATTTATAATATGTATGTGCTATTTTGATCGATGACTTGATGCCATCTTATGGATGGTGCCATGATCCCATTCCTGTAGAAATTTTGATTAAAAAAATCATTAGGATTAGGTCCGTAATCCGCACAAATTTTATTCGCGGCGTTCGTCGCATTTTTACCTTTTTTGTTATAAAACTTTAAAATGTACCGATTTTCTTCATCACATACGTTCTGTTTGCTTCCTTGAAAAACAATTGAAAAATGGCGGGAACTAGTTTTTTTTTTTTTATTTATTGTATCTTCAGAATGTCACATGTAATGGTTTTAAATCCAGCTAGTTACATTCAGTACAGCCAATTTTTTTCTTTTATATTTTATATGTATTATTAGTAATAAGTTGATTACTAATAATACATTTAAAATACGATTTTATTAAGTTAATAAGTACTCTTCCTACTACCATATTTATGTTTAAAATGGAAACAAAAAATACTGAATGATCACACTTACTCCCACTGCATGTCAAATGTTTTGACGAGGTTCTTGAAATTTCGAGTCGGAAAATATTTCCATAAGCTTGGACGAAACTCTAATTTATATGACAGTTCCATTATATCACGTGCGCATTTCATAAGAACACTTGCAGGATTGTCTTCAAGTATTGCATCATTAAAACATCCCAGTCTTGCTCCCAAACCTATTACTCCTACTGATTCTAATGACCATTTTGTCATCTCCAAATCAAAATTTTGTTGTAAATACGGATCATCTTGCAACTTTTTCAACCTATGGATAAAAATAATATTATTATTAAATTATCCAGATTTTTTAATTTGTCATAGTAGATTTATTTACAGTTACCTGACTACCATGTCTTCAGCTATTTTTTCTAAAGTAGGCGTATAAAGTTTCACTAGTTTTGGTTTGAGTAGCGCTGGATTAACCTTAGTACGAAAGTCTCGCCATTGTGCACCTTGTCTTCACGAATACACACATATGTTTAATATAAATTATTGAATTATTACTTAAATATATAATTTATTTTCTTTGCATCAATATTTTTTTTATAATTAAACAAAATATTAGCTGTAATATACGTTATTTCAATAATTTGATAATTGCAAAATAACTCTATACTTTTCAAATTCGTAAAAATACTTACGCTGTTGTCAATCCATATATACCATTATACGTAGATTTTCTCATTACTGTCCTATAATAAACTTGCGTATCAAAACCAGGCCTTGAAGGCACCACGTCTTCCGATCGGTAAATCTAAAAAATAATTCTTTAAAAAATTATAATATATTAAAATAGAACTTTATATTGACGAAGATAATACCGGTCAGTACGAAATTTCGCCTATTTCTTTGTTCTCATGTCCGTATACATGGCCTACCCCCGTTGCTTCCCTACCTAAAAATTAAATTGAACGCACACCAGTTATTATCTAAAAACATTACTTTTTAATCAAATTTCTTAGTGAAATTTTTTTTAGCCCTTTAACATGAAGCGCTACAAAAGTGGTTTTATTTTGAAATATTAATTTTGCCCAATTTCTAAAATTGATTGGTATTCATCAATGTGTTTCTGTTTGATTAAAAATAAAATTCACAAGCACATTCATAAATGAATATTGGTTATTATCTAATTTGTGATTATTTATTCTTAGTACAATACAGTATTACCAATAGGTAGTTAATACATTACAGATTACCAATACCCAATCTGTCCCTACATATATTATGGGGTAAAAACACCGTAGGCATATCTACCTGATCGAAGTGCTCCGGTTCATACAATACAACCATGCTCGCTCTAGCAAATATGCCATCTAGCTTAACAATGTTTCCAAATTTCTCGTGTAAGACTTTAGATAGATCAAAAAAATTTGCACGGTATCCAATTGAACCTGAAAAGATCATTTAATAAGTAACTGCAAGCTATAAATGTAGATAGTTATAACATTTTATTTTTTACCAATTCCTGGAATAAAGTGATGTATGGGGCCCAGCAAGGGTAAAGATGATAGGCCTGGTATTGACTCAAAAGATTTTGTATTGTCGACTGTAGTAGAATAACTGAAACATAAAAAAGGTAAAGCCTAATTTAAAAGTCGAACATAGAGAGTACTATTTATTTATTATAACGGAATAGAATCTGTGACCTTCGACGTTGCATTGCATGCGTTACTGACGGACTTAATTAATTTTTAAATATATTCCATACCGAAACTTGCTCCATTGTCTAGGTAAAAAAAACCATCGTTGCCGTAAAATTTCGCACATCTTACAAGAAATCAAAACTAAACTTAAAATATTTTACTTGGCAGAGATCGAATTATAATTTGAGAAATGAAAACAAATTCGTCTATTAAAATGACCTTGGGGCAAGATATTAGACCTTGTTCATGAAATTATATATCTAAAGAACAATTTTTGATAAGATAGAATTCTGTTTCACAGTTTTTGTTTAAATTATGGTATTGCTTAATTAGAATTATTTTTATTTATTTCAAAAGACATTTTCAACCAATTATAAGTTTAAGCATAAATATCTATAGAATCCAATAAATCCTTAATTAAGTATCTAAATTATAAATATGCATTTATCTACTTCATATTTATAATTTGCAGTGTATCAAAGAATAAAAAAATTGTTCATTTGTAGTTCCTATGTAAAATTATTTTGACTTAAACGTATCAACTACAACATTATTAGTTATCTGTGGTGACAGTTGACGTTTTCATACATTGTTTAATGGTTGACACAAAAATAGTTTTGATAAATATTTGGAAACAAAACCAATTCAAATGTTAACATATCTAAAATGTTATTATAACAAGACTATTTTTTTAGTTCGGTGATTAACGGGTTAAATTAACTATGTTTTATAATTATATGAAATTATAGCGCCCTTTCTTTGTCATGAAAATAGTTTTCTATATTATCGATCGATTACGAAAGACTATTCATCTATACTTATATTGTTTTGTAGATAGAAGCCTATTTTAATTTAACTTCGACATTTCAATACACTTAAGATTTTTTGTGATATACCGCAACGAGCTGCTTTTTATGGAATGCTAACGTGGTAAACGAATATGTGTTCACGATCCCGCTTCACGGTTATATTAGGGTTCTATTTATTTTAAAAAAAGAACACGATTTAAGGTGAGCTTTCGTCTCTTAAATCATGAGATAAATTACTGAAGTGTGCCTGGAAGTTGCGTCCATGTATTGTTGTTCTTTCCTGTGAGTATTTTTTGTTTATCTTTGTATAAGTAATTTTGAAATTTTGTTATTTAGTATATTTACATTTTATCACAATTTTTTTACTATCATGTCATTTTTTGTGAGTACTATAAATTTTCACCTTTTTTATTTTTTATTATTTAATTCAAACTTTCCTTCATATTACAAGTAATCTTCTTAATTTTCTACCATTCAGAATTAGAGTTCTAAACATAAATATTACTGTCAATGAACTTGGCACATCACTACCAATAGCTGGCATTGCCTTGACTTCTACATACTTGGTACTACTACTTATAATATATAAAAGTATAATTACTACATATAATTTATTACATGAACAACCAAATATACCAACCAAAATAATTGCTACTGTAAAACATATAAAGAATCAAACTTGAAATAAATTCAAACATATTTTAGTAATAAAAATGTAATTTGAACATTGTTTCACACTTTTTTTTATGACAAACATCATTCAATTGAAGCCAATGAAATAAATCAAGAGCAATCTGCCTGGATTGGTGATTCACATATAACAGAGTACTGTGCATATTATCTTATATTCAGTGAGCAGGTTAAATTAATTATGCTTTAATAATGTTTGTCTGCTTCATTTGCTTCTCTGTATATGATATAAAATAATAAGATTCATGCTATATCCTGCATTTAGCAGGATAGTCATAGGGAACCTAGTCTTAAGACACTTAATTTCCCAATATTTTGAGATACTATGTGAATAAGCAATGCAGAGCTTAATTCCCAGAGCAAGAAAATGAAAAAAATCATTTAACCTACAACCAATGCATTTATAATTTAAAAACTTCACTGTATATAATAAAAAAAAAATAAGTAATAGATTCTTGATGTGTAACTTACATTAACATAATATGTACTCAAACATTCTTAACTTTATACTCATAGTAAATGTTTCACAATCAATGTGCTACCTCTAATAGTGTGCATAACAAGCATGATCTTGTCTTGTAAAAACATATAACTAACATATAGCATCACTCTTAACATGTTGTTTATAACATTGTTTGAATTATTATGTTTTAGGGCAGGGGTTCCCAATCTTTTCTTGATCAGGAACCACTTTTTTAGAATTCTTATTAGCAGGGATAGTATGTAGGTATAATAATAAAAATAAATTATAATTAAACAAAAAAAAATATTTCAGTCAGTAGGAACTTACATGATAAGAAATAACAATATTTAGAAAAAACTAATATTTTGTACAATGGGGTGTGTGAATTAGTAAATTTAAATGTCAAAATATTTTATGTTTTACTGCCAAACACGAAAATTTAAAATCACCCGTGGATCATATGTTAGCTTCTGTGGACCATGGACCACGCATTGGAAACCGGTGTTTAGAGTAAAAAAGGATGGAAAATTTCAAAGTAATAAATTTTATGAACCAAATAAGAAAAAATATAAATTTCCAGATGTGTTATTAAATGTAAAAAATAATTTCTTATTTTCAATTTTATAATTAAACAAATTAGGTATGAATTTTTTAGACCAGAGCAATGATACAGTATCTGACTCTGCATATGATGAATGCTGATGTTTGATTCCCACTGAGGGAAGTGTATTTTTTTACTTTTTGGCACGTAATTGAGTCCTGCCACTTGATATGCAATGTTTGGAAAATTGACATAAAGTGGGGACCATTCCCCACTGTCCACATTTTTACAGATGTTTCTTGACAACAGTTTCTCAATGACTTACCTGCTGTATTTAGGAGACAGAGCACTTCTAAATATAAGTAGGAATTTAATTTTAAAAACATTTCAGAACTATTGTTCTTATACATATTTACATAATATGTAGACATCGCATTTATGTGGGCAGGGTATTTGTGAGAAGAAAAAGCAGATTATTATTTTGTCTGTAGTTGTTTTAGCGTGAATGTCTTACTTTTCAAACTTTTTAGTTATTCATGTAATACATTTATGATGCAAATATAATTAACAGTTTTGTCAAAATTTTAGCAAAGTAATTTTCGTTTATTACTCATCCACATAAATGATCATAACAAATCATAACCAGTAATAAGAATTCTCACAAATTAAACTATAGTTATTTATTTGACATAGTCACAATTGCAATACATTTTCCTTTCATTATCAAATGTCCGCTTAAATGTATTTAACATATTGCTAGCTATTATCTTTTATTAAAATGAATATAATTACATTGTGTTCAATAAACTGATTTAAATACTGCTTTGATTTAAAAAATATATATTTTTCACCTATTTCAATAAATATGATTGGTACAAATATACACATCCATTACATTCAGTAATTCTATATAGAGTTACATTTATGTTGTGCAACAGTTCACGGCTGGGCGTCGGGATGGCGAGCATGAGCTCCACGCTCGTCGAGACGGTGTCCATCAACTATGAGGATTTCAATGAGAGCTTCCTCACTTGCGGCACATGTTTATGTTGGTACACCTATAAATTATGCACATCATATTTTAATATCATTTGTACACACAAAACACTATCAGTTTTGTTTATATTTTAATATTTTCGATAGCTGTCCCTATTCATAATATTAATTTGATGAAATATTGTTATTATTTCTCGGATATATAATATCCATAAAATATATATTTCATTCGCAGGCACTTACGACGGAGGAGAACATACGCCTAAACTTCTACCGTGTTCACATACGGTTTGCTTGCACTGTCTTACTCGAATAGCGGCCTCTCAGACAAGGGATGCGGGTAGCTTTAGATGTCCTATATGCCGCGAATTAATCACTATACCACGTGGTGGAGTGCCAGCATTGCCACCATCCTTTCTAGTAAACCAGTTGTTAGATTTAATGGCCAGACAAAGAAGAGAAGTCATACCTCAGTGCAGTTCACATCCTGGGAGGGAGTTACTGTTCTGTGAGACGTGCGATTGCGTTTTCTGCAGACATTGTGCGGACGGTCCGCATAGTGATACACCTTGTGATCATACAGTGGTGCCGTTTTCTATAGCGTTAAAGAGAATGTCGGAAATATTGTTATACAGAGCCAATGAGTGCCTGAGTAAATTAGGATCGGCGAGAGATGCCGTGGCGAGTGAGCTGAGAAGACTGGAGGCGGCGGCTACGGCGGCGGATGAAGCGATCGATAGACATTTCGCGGAACTAAGAGCGGCCTTAGATAAACGTCATAGTGAATTGAAGTCTGCTGCTGCAGCTGCTGCCACACATAAAAGAAAGCTACTTGAGGAGCAATTAAAGTTGATTGATGCTGAGAAAGCAAAGGTAAAGTTGTAGCTATTCTGTGTCAAAAATTGATTAGATCATCGTCAATGGTCACTAAATAATTTTAATTATATCACCAAAAAATATAACTATATTTATAAATAGCTTTAAGAAGCGTGAAATTTCCATCCCTAAAAAATTTAAATAAAAATAATATAAAATTGCAGGTAGAAGCAGAATGTTCAGGTCTACAACAGCAAGTAGAAGTAAGAGAGGTGAGCAGTCGTGCTGCAGCCCTAGGAGCTAGGCTAGGAGACGCGGCCGCGCTGGCAGAACCAAGGGAAAATGCCTTCTTAGCTGTAGACTTCGCGCATAACGACGCTCAACAAAGATTTGCCGAAGCCCTAGCGGAGTTGGGAAGGGTCCGAACTAGTACAACTTTCCCTGGATTATGTACTTTGTCTTTAGGTTAGTTGGTTTGCTTAAAATTAGTATTTATGATATTATAGCTAAATTATACAAAATCTTTACTTAAATAGTAGCCTATGTTTATTCTCATATACATATAAACTAAAAAATATCTAAATCCGTTCGTGCGTAAAAATGATATATTCGTCCATCCTCGCAAACTTTTACATTTATAACATAAGTTGGACTAATTTTACTTACGGCTTCATCCTCTTGGTATAGTCAAAATAACTAAGTAGCCTTTAAGATGTTTTAAATTTAAACCATTACTTTCTGAGATTAGCGCGATCAACCAAATATTTTCTTCGTTTTATATAATGTGGAGGTTATCTCTTGTGTGCTATTTTTGAAATGTAAATATCGTTTACACAGTACATGTTTATCTCTGCACTCTGCAGTTTGTTTTACGAGTTGTTTATGTTAGAATAAGTTTAGAGTGGTTTGTTGGAATATGTTACACCATTTGATAATAAACGCTTCTAACAGAATTAAATAATATTATAATAGTAATATTAAATTAATATTAATAGTAATATTAAAATGACTGACAACAGTCAGTCAGTCATTCGTTTCCTCGTTTATTAATTTACTTAAAAATATAAACATTGAGTATTCAGTGTTTTTCTAATAATTAATTACTGATTGTAAACGCAATAATTGTAGGTTCAATTCCCACTTGAACCCACTCCTTTTATTTCCGTTCCTTTTATTTCTTCGCTCTGATGAGAAACACTGGGGCCCATGTTCAGCCTCATTTAGAGTACTGTTCTCATCTCCGAGCTGGTGCACCCTAGTATCAGCTTGACCCATTTGATCGCATACATCGTAGAGCCGTTAGAGTGATTGGGGACCTAATGATCTGTGAAAAGCTTGACACTGGCTTTGAGTAGGGACGTCTCATCTTTATGCGTTCTCTACCACATGAATTTAATAATGTACCGAAAAATAAAAAGAACTAATATTGATGCATAGCAACATCAATTTAGATAGTTAAACGCTGATTTAATGGGTAACGGATTGTCTTAATACTAGGTTACCTTTGCTATGTGTGACACCTAGTGTGAAGTAAAAAAATAATGAAATCGATGTTTTAACGCTGTGGCTATGGTCAGAGTCTGCGTGCGTGTCGGGTCTGGAGCTGGTGGTGGTGCTGCGCACGGTGGACTACCACGGCGAGGCGCGCAGCACGGGCGGCGACCCCGTCACGGCCGCCGCCACGCTGGACGACGCGCCGCTGCCCTGCGCCGTCACCGACCTCGACTCCGGACTCTATAGGTGACGGGCTAAATGGCAACATACGAATGAATAGCTTGTATTAACTGATAAGCTAACCGGAAAGCTTAGAATGCTTATTATATTTATAAGTTTATGATTTTTTAAATATTGTGATTATTTTTTTAAATAGTAATTCTACTATTTCATAAATGTAATTCTGGATGCAAAAATGGGGAAAGAAACCTGAAAAAGAAATCTAAAAAACAGATGATTTGCATCTCAATTCCCAATCATCTAGCGGTAAGTAAAGAAAAAAACCATTCAATTCTTCGCTTACCGTCTGAATCTTGATTCAAAATTGAGCAAAACTCAACGCAGCCCTCGTATTTGCCTTAATTGTTATACAATATTTTCCCCTTTATCAGCAAATTGGCTTAAGTCAAAAGTTTAACAAAGTGTGGAAAAAGAATTAAAAAAATATATATTTACGTTTAATAATATCCATGTCTAAAATACCAAAAATGTCTAGATGTCTAGACTAATACAAAGGATCTGATTTTTGAAAGAGATTAAGAAAGGACGAAATGCAAGATCAGTTTAAATGGTAAGATATTAGAACAAGGAATGAAGAGATATATTTGGGAAGTGTGCGAAACGTGGATATTACAGCTTAGTTGACCCCCAGGAGGGAGGGAGGATGTACGAAGAGGTTATTGACAGTGGTCTACGGCGGTGGTTGCCAGGATCTCGATGCGGCCGTGGGCGGCGGGCGCGGTGTGCGTGCGCGTGCTGGTGTTCGCGCGCGGCGTGCGCGACTCGCCGCTGCGCGCCGCCGTGCTGCCGGCGGCGGCCGCGCTGCGCGTGTGGGGCGCGCGCGGCAGCGGCAAGGAGCAGCTCAGCCAGCCCGTCGCCGTCGCCAGGTGAGGCACTGACATACAGCTCTTGACATTGCAATTTATAATCTAACTAGATGTTTATAAATTATTTATTAAGATTTCTTGATTTGCTCTGCTTATTCTTATTATATTATTCTATGTTCTTGGCTGCCATTTCAATCTCTATTCTTATCAAAAAAAAATGCAAAAAATAAACACTACACAGACTATAATCTATGCATTTAAATGTATTATGCCAGTGTACCTAATCCACAACAATTACTCATATGGCTTTACTACGATGTAAATATGTATGACGTTAATCTATCAGATTATAGCTTACGACATGCTAATAATGCTTTTTGATCGCTTAAATGATGCTGATTTATTTATTTTCTTAACTTACATTTTAAGGGATTTTTTGTATCAAAATAAATCCGCGAGGCATAAATTGAGCTTTGCATGCGGGTGAGTAATAATCAAAAGTAGTGCCAGAAAAAACAAAAAATAACAAAACATATTATTAATGATCTATAAAAAAAATTTAACACATACATTCAAATCTTCTATATTCAAAGATCGAAATTTTCATTCTCACTTATTTATAGTATTAGTTGTGTTAACAATTAATAGTTAAGCTTCATCGTCCAGAACAGCGTTGTGACCACATTTTTTTTCTTTCACTGCGTGGTCACATACATTTTCTACACTTGTACAATGATCGTGCCATTTTTTTTTTTACTTCTAATAAATCGAACCGAAAAATAAAATATTAAGATTTAAACATGTGTATTGACAACAGATGTAGACTGTAGTTATGTCAAATGCTTGAACAAACCAAGGAATGCACTGCTCTTCAAGCCGTCGTCACGCCTTTACTATCTCAGGACACACACACAAATGCAAAGCTCAGCTTACGCCTCCCGGACTTTAGTTTAAAGGATTAAACTTTAATGTTAGTTATAGTAGAACGAAAACGTATTATTTTTTTAAAAAATATTTGTGTTATTATTGCAGATGTCCAAAACGCCGGGAAATTTATGTCTTAGATGCTGGCAACTCGAGGGTCAAAGTGCTGGATGACGAAACGTTTGCTTTTAAAACACATATTGTTAACGATGGTAAATATTTATGTTATTTAAAAATTATGTCACAAAACATTAGATTAGAAATTATGTGATAACATGAGGTGATTTTGAGATCCACTCACTATTTTTTTTATGAATTTCAATGTTATTAATTTCAACCATCGTTTCAATTCTTACCTCTGTTGTTAAGGCAAAGCACGGCGTTGAGTTACCCACTCAATACACAATGCCTCCAGGATTCGACGGAAAGTGGGGAACGGAGTGTCTTAACACTTTAAGTTCCTTCTGCCTATCCTACTGTATGTGGGATAAAGCTTGAAGTTGATAAATAATAATCTTTGTTTAAGGTTTAGCAGGACGAAGTTGCACCGGCATAGCAGTTACTTCAGAAGGCGTAGTAGTCGTCAACTGGAGGACGAGGACGCTGACTGAAGTATGTATTTGTTATTTTTATATTCATTTATTCTTTACTTGTTATTCTTATATAGTATTGCATGTTGTAAAATAAAAATAAATTTACGCTGACTTTCCTATTTATAAAAAATATACAGGGTGGAAGTGTCAGCGCTCTTTTTACGGGAACAGCATGTAGGGTAAAATATTTCAGACCCATACGTAAAAAATTAATCAAGATACCTCAACAGTTTTGACGTTGGATCTTTTTTTCATTTCATGATGTTTATCCATACTGTATTTCATGTGATGCAGTTACGCATAGATACCAATAACGTAAACACATACTACTACAAAAATACTACT
>DWAN01003462.1:0-13415 GCA_018230445.1 Heliconius hewitsoni
GAGGCAAAGCGCGGCGTTAAGTTCTGCCACTCAACACGCAATGCCTCCAAAATTCAGCAGAAAATGGGGTACGGAGTGTCTTTACACAAGGTTCCATCTGCCAACCCTGCTGTGTATGAGATACAGCGTGAAACTGATTTAATATATAGCTGAATAGCTATAAACACAAAAAATAAAAATCAAAGTGCCCAAAGTTACCTAAAGGCATAGGACACGAAATAATGAATTTACAAAAGCGTCTAAAAGTTAGCGACGTAGCGGCGTAGAGGTGGAGTGACACACCCGCCTGATTTATTACATGCCTTATAAGATTTGGAGACACGTTTCGCCTTAATGAGGACTTCAAGACGAACACTACGCAGGTAATACGGTGCGCATCTAAAACTTGGAACTACTTTTGTTTAATTAAATTAGCAAAAAGCTTTGGATATGAGTTTGGTACGCCAAATTTGATAATTCATTCTCTCGTATAATTGTTAATTGACTTGTGTAACAAAATGAGATTATCAAATCGACTGTATTTTTTTTACCTCAGTATTATTGACTGGGTAAACCGTTTTGGTGATTCTTTTTTTTTGTTTGAAAGCTAGTGCTTCTCGTGTGGTCCTATTTTAAATTGGTCCATTTCTGACAATGATATCTGTGAGAGAACCACATAAGTCTTAAATTTGCATTAGGTATGTGCGCGACAAATGGAGGAACAACTTAACATCGCGCCAACCAATTCCGATTATTCTTTTTTTTATTGAAAAGGATACACTTCAAAGATATAGTGAAAGTGAGGTTAAGTTCTGACTATAGGAGCCGGTTGAAATTGAAAAAGTTAGTTTTTTCAAAAAATATATAATAAGGCCAAAACGGCATGCCAGCACGCGCACGCAGGCTGAGTGATTTCTGTAAAGATACTTTACAGCCTGCAGCAAGACTTCAAAATTATAAAATTTTGATTATTTTAGTATAACAAAACAAAACTTTATGTTAAATAAATGTATTATTTACTTTTTAGTTTATTGTTTGAAGGCGGTTTTATTTTGTTATAAATTGGCTTGTTTTTAATATATTTATGAATAATATTCAAGGTAGTCGTGGCGCAGTGGTGCAAGCGTAAGACTGTATGACGAGTTGTGGTTCGATTCCAACTCAAGAAAATGAAATATTTAATATTTTCATGTTCTCTCTCTGGTAACGAGGCAAACTCAGTCCGCCACTTAACTCGTAATGCCTCCAGGTTTGGTGGAAAATGGAGAACGGAAGTGTTGTAATGGAAACGGATCGTCAAAGCACTAGGTTTCAGGGTGTCCTCATGCTTTTTACGTGACCTACCTCCAGTATCTGAAGATAAACAGTATTTTTCGTATAATCTTATTTCGAATATTTATTACATATATGTATTTACCTCTGATTTATATATTTAAGCGTGACGCCCGACGGTAAAAGCGATAGTTGTGGTGGTGGTTTGGTTCCTGGGCCAGTCCAATGGTTTAATTCCATTTCTTTACTTGGGTAGTGACAAAGGCTCAAAGTGCAGCATTGAGTTCCGGCTTATACACTTCCCAGAACCTATCCTGCTAATATGGAATAGAACGTGGAGCTATTTCTAATTGGAATTTATTATAACGTAATTTACAATATCACACTTTCTAAAGCACATTGAATTCAATTACGAAGTATTTTAATCAATAGAATAGTCAGCAAGGTGAGTAAAATGTAGATAATTAACAGTGTTAGTTCCCTAGCGTCAGAATTTATTTGAGTGGAGATGAAATTCCTTAACAAGTCCAAATTAAACCCGGCTCCTGTCTCTCGATTTGAAACAGGCACTTAAGGCTCGACAAAAATGCTTAGGGTGTGATAATTTTTTTTATTAGAATCTTGGAATTTTAAAGAGCAAAACTCTCGAATAAAAAATGCGTCGGTGATATCGACCTATATATTTCGCTAGGCTGGGCTGAGAGGTCTTCAGCCCATGCATAATCTCTAACTCTGCACTACAACTCCAGGAAACTTTTAAAACTGTTTTAAATTGTGGTCTATGTACAATGTTGAGGCCTGAAACATTATTATTACGTACGTTTAAAACCATATGCATTCTTTTAGCTAGAGGGAACCTGGGAACCAACTAACTACTTCTATTTCCCGCTTTCTACCAAATTCATTACGTGTTGAGTGGCGGAATTGAACGCCGTAAATAGGTACATATTTTTAGGAGATATATAAAATTTTACTAAATAGCTATACGCCATAGCCCACATATGCCCAAATAGGTAAAATCTCGTAATTCAAACACATAAAACAAGAGATAAATTTTAAAGCCTGAAATATTAATATACAACATATTGCCAGCTGCTGTTAGCATCCCAATCAATGTATGAGCAAATCTAATAAATCATTAGCAAACGCAATTATCAATACAACAGGCGACCATTGACGTGCAAATGATGGGAAATGCAATACCTACATATTACACAAAACGCGCTATTGGATATCGAATTTAACGACCGCAAGACTAATTTTAGTTTAGTATAGATATTTTAATTTATCTTGGTGTCATTGTTAGTAACGGATTTTAGCCGCTGGTTGTGGGCATGGTTTTTTTTTAAAGTTAGAATTTTTAAACATATTAAGGATATTTCAGTTTTACTGTACGTACATAAATTTGGAGTTGAAAGTAGGGAAGAGTGTTGTCGTATCAATAGGATCTTTCTGGCAACCATCCATGATTTAGAAGGATTTATTCATTTTACATTTCAATTACTTATAATATATGTTTACTTCAGTAGTAATTTTGTTAAAATTTAGACTGATCCCTAAATTGGAATAAAACAAGAATTATGATATCGATATAAATTAGGAGTTCGGCTTTACTTAAAGCCTAAATAAACCGATACTCAAAAATATCATCTAATTTCAACATTACACACATAGGTCAACCTCCTTCTTTGAAGTCAGTTAAAAAAGATATTATATTAGGTACCGGTAGAACAACAAGTGCGATATGGTTATTAAAAATTAATCTATGATACGTCAAATGCTATCATAAATCGTGTAAATAAACAGATAATGGCTAATTAAAGTGATCATACTAGTAGCAGTCGCTCAGATAAGAACAAAACGGCTTGTATTACTTTTTTGTTGATTTTACAATAAAGAAAACTGTCAAATCTATTATAAAGACATTTAGTTGAAGATAAAATTTATAAATAATATAGATGCATATCTGCATATCATATGTCTTTTGAATTAGAAATGTTAAAGTACTAAATGTTTTGTTTCTGACTTTGATAGAAAATATTAATGTGACTAAAGAAACTAAAAACTTCAAAACAAACCAAAATAATTTGTAAAATTAAATTTAGCAAAACCGCAAAACACTAACAATCATAGACTTCGTAGGACGAATAATATGATAACGATAATAATTCACGTACGAGTATGTGAAAGCCAGCTGTTGCGGTCGTTGCTTAGTGAAAAGGTGGTGCACGCAACAACACGTTCATATTATAATTAGTTACAAATTATATATTATAATAAGTAAAAAGCAGCCAAGTGAGAGTCAGACACATTTGTGAAATGGTCTGCACTAACACGCTATATCCCATCCCGCACATATCATACTACGCAGAGGGAATCTGGGAACATTCCTGGGGTTAAGGCACTTCCCCATTTTCCGCTAAATTCTGGAGACATTGTATTTAGGTGACTTCATTCAAGAGGCGCGAGTTCGAGTCTCGCTACGTTGAAATTTTCGAATCTTTCATAAAATATTACCAATTTTTTTGCTTAGAAATATAAATATTAATGCTATATGCACTTGCGAACCGCATTAAGTCAGTGGCAAGAAGTCCTTGTCCTTTATAAAATATTCATCAACTTAGAATAAGTTGACGCTTAAGTGTTTTATCGGGAAAACTTAGTTCATTACACTTTTAACAAGCGGAAAGTTCCCTTGGAACTAGTGTCCACAACATTTTAGTTTTACTTCAAAGATTATCGGTAGTCGCTTGTTATTGTGTTGTTTTCTTGTTTTTTTTTACTAAATGATTTTTTCTCTTGTAGGTTACATGTAGAAAAACATAAACTGTTGTCACCTGGCGCAGGGGCACAACAGTGCGGCTGTAAACGCGATAGATTATGTGTTCGATTCCCACTCTGGGGAATGAAATATTTAATATGTTCATTTTCCTCGCTCTTGTAACTAGATTGGGAAAATGGAGAACGGAAATGTCTTCACGGGAAAGCAGTGTCTTAATTTCCTCCCTTCCCTCTGCCTGAGTTATTATTGGGCTTTTAATAATTTTACATCTGCAGTAGTAAAAATTAAAGGAGCCTAAAAATAAAAAATGTCTCAAAAAGTAGCCTTGCCCAAAGTATAACTACAATAAATCAACAAACAATGTAGATACATTGTAAACATGCGAATCGCTAAAAAAAAAATTGTTTCATTTTTATCTAGACACGGCTCCAATGGACGCTTAAATTAAGAGAAATTGGAACAAAATTTAACATATCGTGTGCAACCAGATGAAATTGCTCAATTAGTGAAGAAATACTACAATGTTACTTTTTCGCTACTGTTTTTTTCGCGTTATCTATACATGCTCGTTGCCTTTTCCAGTTTCTGATGATACAAAAGGTTGTCTCATTTGTACGCTCAAAACATGCAAATTAATAACAGAGTACAGAATAGCTATATAAATCTTTTATGTTTTAAATATACAGTTATACTTTATCTAGATTTTTGTTGAGGAACTTTAAATGTCACGCCATCATGGCGTAGCGGCACTGCAAGCGCGACGGCGAAAGTAGGATCGATTCCTACTCGGGGAAATAAGTGATTTTTCTCTCGCTGTCGCCCGATGCGTAGAGAACAATTTCTCAATCTATCGTTCTGCATCCTGCTGAATACAAAATACTTCTGTATCTTTCTTCTGTATTCTTCTGTATTCTTTCTATTAGCTTTACTCTTAAAGCTAATAAAGAAATTTTGAATTAGTTAAATTTATCATCAGTAAAAAAATAACAAATAAAACATATAAATTACCAAGTGAAATTAGAATACGCGACCATCCGACACGCGCTATACAATAAATAACTAAAATACATACAAACAAATATATTGGTTAACCTAGGTATACAGTGTAACAACTAACCACACAATAACGGAAAATATCCGTTATCACTTGCAAAATAACCATGGTTGTCCGGAAATAGCACCATTTTGCGGTGCTCTGGAACCTATGTCTTATCTGTTGTGACTACATTTGAAATTACCTTTTATGCTATCAGAAACAACATTTACCTACCAATGCAGGAATATAATGGTACGATTTCAACTTTACCCACTGACCAAGAGATCTTCCTGACTTTGCCTGGATTTTTTAAAGTATCTATGATAGAAAAGCAATAAAAAAAGGAAAATTTGATTAGATTTTGAGTAAATTATTGAATGACAATTATAATTTAGCATGTGTAGATAAATATAATGATTAATAATTACTAATCTTTACTAACATTATAAAGAAGAGTTTTTTACTAAACTACTATTTCGAATTGAAATATTATGTTTGTGTTGGATAGTCCATTTATTGAAGAAGGCTTTATTTAGACTATATTACCTCACGTTTGTGTTTCAATGTGATACTTTCATTTAACGACGAGGGCGAAGTCGCAGATAAAAATTAGTGCATAATAAAGAAAAGGATATAGGTTAAAAAAAATGTTTTAAGTAAATAATTGAGTGACCCTGATATAATTTTTTATACGTGTTCACATCTACAAATCACTTTTACCTTCCTAACGTCACCAGACTATTAATTTAATTGGGTTAAGCTGGAATACATTAAAGACTTAAAATCAAATTTTATTGAAAAGTAAAACACAGAAACAACAATAACAATAAAAAAAACAAAAACACTTAATGAAAGCGCGCTAAGATATGAAAACAATCTTCTTGATTTGATTTGTTTATTCCGGAGCATGATTCGCGTAAATCAAAGTAATGTCGACTCTAAAAGAAAGGTAGTTAACGTTTGAAATTCAAATATTTATGAGGAGTAAATTCGTAGAACAAGCAAAAGGGAGGAAAATCGGAGGGCCCTAGAAATAAATGACTGAGACTTGTGCGGACAATGGCCGACTGTGACTCGCTTACTTGGAATTAGCTACGAAAATGTTTTTGTGCGGGAAGTGCCGAATAATAATTTAATGACATTTGGAATGGAGGCGTAATAAATATGTAACATACTCGCTACTACTGAGCATCTACATATTTATCACTGTGAACGCTGAACGCTCCTTTTTACATCAAAGGAATCTGTATTAGATATTCCGCTCGTCTGCCAAAGTTGTTCTTTAGTTGGTAAGGGGGACATAAGTCGTTTATTTTTCAAGGATATAACAAAATGTAAGTTTTATTTAAATATAAAAATTTAAGTACCTACATTTTAAGTGTTTTTCTATTTCTTTATTATTTCTTATACATAAGTAAGGAAAATAAAATTCACGAAATATATTTCCAACGATTCATAATTTTCCTACAACTGTTTAAGAAAGAACCAAAAATAAAGTTTTAAAACTGAAATGAAAGAAAATTGAAGGTGCCAGTGCCATTATATGCCAACATTATTGACACTTCTAGTCTAACAAGGCTAAGAATATTCAATAAATGAATGTCTTACCTTCACTTCGTATATTTCTAGTGCACTTATGCGACACAAATTAAATTTTCGTACGTAGTGGAGTGCCTATAACTCATTTATTGTATGCAAGTCCTATATTTATTGTATTTAAGTATACATTCAGAGGAATATTTAAAGACTTCAATGTTGTAGTGTAGCGGGACAACGTAAGGTCATAGATTTACTATTAAAATAATTAATTGCCATGGTGACACTCTAGGTACAATATATGTACATTTGCATTAGACAAAACACGGTGTTAAGGTCCGCCACTCAACAGGAAATGCCTCGAGAATTCGGCGAAAAGTTGTCAACAGAAGTGCTCTAATGAGAAACGGGTGTTAACACTACCTAATGTTAAAATTCTGTTAGTACTAAAGTTCCAAGTACCCTCATATGTGCGGGATTAAAAATATTTTTTAATAGATTATACCCGAATTATAAAATTTCTTATTTTTACGGCAATCACGACAGTAATAATCAATAAAAAAAAGCAACAATTTGTTACCAAATACTCCAAACGTCCCCTCCATATTGCTATTGTTTATTATTATATTTGGTTAATCAAAAAAACGCGTAGGCTACATAACGTTTGGGCAATCAACTCAGCCTTTGTCTGTAAATTACAATTTCTTTTTTCAATACACCAATGTTAGTATCACGATGTAGTAAAAGTATATTAATTTTCTATTTTTTTTGTGTAAGCCAAGGATGAAAACGAAGGAAAAACAGAAGAGACAAGTAACGTATTCTCACATTATTCGATAACTATAGAAACAATAGAAAGCGTAACCCAACCAAAACCAAAATTAAAAAATGAAAAATCGTCCTGGGCGCCCAAGAAACCGATGACTGGTCGTTGAGGTGCACAAAATGAGAGCAAATGGACTAACTACCGAAGATGTGGAAGGCCGTGCAATGTGGAGTAGAACTTGAGTCAGAACTGCACTGGAAAAAAAACCCGAGAGTTAGGATAAAAGAAAAAGATATAGATGAATAGCACAATGTTAAGTCACACTTAACATTGTGCTATTCATGATGTAGGATATGTGTGATGAAGACGAAGATACATTTGTATAGAATAAATTACAAATGTGTTCAAGGTCCACTTTGTAAGAAGACAAAAGGATATTTAAATTTCAAAAAAATTGTTATACAATCACCTCTATGCTCTAATATCATCTTTTGAGAGACTTTATTTCTCCAAAAGGCAATCATCATGAATATCATCATTAAAATATATCATAAAAGTTTTATGCGTTTTCTATAATGGTCTATAAAACATTTCTATGGATTTTCAAAAATAAACTATATAAAATAACTAGAGCATTAAATTGGAATATAATATTTAAGTGAAACAAACGAGATGCAGTTGGACGGTTTGGTTATGGTTACAAATATTATCGAAATTAATTTATAATACTCGTAAGTAAGTATTAGTCTTATTCCGCAGTGTCATTAATTTATTTATTCAACAAATAATGTCTCAATTAAACATGTTTTCAATGTTCACAATTTATAGCAATTGTTTTATCAATAAGTTTTGTTGGATAAATTTAAGTTAAATAATAAAAACAAATATATCAACTACCTTTTATTTAAATACATAAAATTTAGAGTTTCACATTATATCATATGAAAATTAAATATACATATAAGTAGTAAATTATACAAGTTATATTATTAAAATACATGCTGATCGAGACAGAGCCATAATATAGAGTATCAAATGAAATATCGCTTACGCTGAAGATAGCCGCTATTTACGACGGGAATCCGTTTGTTCGCGGCGATAAAACAAAAACATCTGCCACCGTAGAAATGGACCATAATAAATAGAAGCAGGCAAGTACATAATATGAAAGATATTCCATAAATCAGACAATACCCAAAGAAAAGGCAATATTGGAAAGTTAGTCTCACGTGAGACAAAGAAGAGGCTGGGAGAATACTTTGACAAATGGCTAAAAGAATTTGTTCAGATAATTTGCGGGATGTTAGAGGCGTAAGCTTTATTACATGAAGTATTGTGGATCAATAGGGGGCACAAACGTGTCTCACGTGTACTGTACGGGACTGGTTGTAGGTTCGATTCCTACTCGAGGAAATTAAATATATATGTTTGAATATATTAAATATAAATAAGAATTATAAGTAGCATTTGCCTCAATCAATACAAAATTTCAATACATATAACAGCGCTGCCACATATGTCGTCATGTCGGATACACATCGGATTACGTACGTTATCTTTAGACAAACTGTGATGCTGTTTTGTACTAGAAAAACTTAAAAAGTAAAGTACAGGTTGTTTTTATATATAAATCTGTTACAAAAATCAGTACAAGATAACTGTTCCTTTTTTAAATAACATGATCGGCAGTTTTTAGACTCTTTTGGAGAACCACAAAAAAAAGATTTCGAAAAGACATTGAATTTAAGTGATGCTTTATAATATAATATCAATTTTCCTAAACATGTAACAGAAATATTATTATATCGGTTACATTGCGGTATGCCTCAATATATTCAATGTCAAGTAACCTTAATTTTATTATAATCATTAAAATGATATTTTACAAGCTGCAGCTTTACGCTTTTTACAATATAGCAGGATAGGATAGAGAGAGAAATGTTATTTATAATCCTTATTTCTATTTATTCTGTCAAAGAAAAAAAGATACTGATATTTATATTGTATGTTTGTGTAAATTTTTAGGGTTCCGTATCTCAAAAGAGAAAACCAAAACACTTACAGGATAACTATGTTGTCCGTCTGTTAATAGCTGATATTAATATCAAATATTCAGCTCTTTGGTCCCATAGAACAAGTGTCTAAGCATGACTGTGTTAATAATCTATAAAAAACACTCCTTGTTTTAGTCTATACTGTATTTGAACCCAAAACTTTCGCGTAGCGACAATACCAACAAAACCAAAATATCGACAGTTCAATGAAGTAATAATCATCACCGTTTATCATCACCACTTAAACCTATTACGCGGTGAATTAGCTAAAGTGGTTTACGCACGCACACCATATAATTGACGGCGATGTAACCCTTCCTAACCCTAAATCGATGATTGTTCCTCCAAAGATAATTTTCACGCTTCACTGATGATTTAATATAAATGCACTGAAAGGACGATTTTATTTGACGAGGGTTCTGAAAATTGCCTTTTTGTCTGTCAGGGTGGGTAAGGTATAGTTTTTTTAAAGACACTGTATCTCTCTGAATATATATATTGAGCAGTAACAAGAACCTAGTGTTAAAACACTCCGTTCTCCACTATCTTAAAGGTAGTGTCATGTAAAGGTATTGCTAGAGTGGCACGACAGAAAAAAAAATATGCGAGTCGTAAAAATTTTTTAGAGTTTGTAGAAAACCTTCATTCTTAAATGTGCTATCAGAAGAAAACATTTACGATTTTTCTATAGAAATTTTGTTATTTCTTTAATTAAAAATATGGAGAGGCCGACTTGATTTTTTTTAGCATTTTAATATGATGAATGTGAAATATAATTTTCAAATTTTATAAATAAAACCAAATCTCTAGACCTAACAACAAGAGATTACGATTTTATTGAATAACATAAAAGCAATCAAGTTTATCCAGATAAATATTATGAACACAGTCGAATACATTCTATGTATTCTTACATGCTCGTACACTTAATGATACTTATATATTGTCATATTTTCAGTGGTAACAATTCACACTTTATTAACACCCTAACACTAGGTTCTCTCTGCATACCCTACCTATACCTATAGGCGGGATAAGGTGTAAAGCTGCTTTTTTAATATTTTATTATTCTAAGTCATGTTAACGATAACATTTTATTTAAATTAATAAATTTAAAAAAAACCAACTAACTAACAACTAACGTACTTTACAACATTTATTACAATAAAGGGAAAGCTACATACAAATCTATCCCGTACAGTTGGTTGGATTCGTACATACTACATTCATTAGAAGGGAGAACAACGAGGCCTGTTGTTTTACTGAAAGCCTTCCTCCCGATGCTCGTTGTGTTGCAGAGGAAGTGTTCACGTAATCGGCTTGGAGCGTAGTGCACTTTGGCGATAAGGGCTCGCAGCGCCAACGGAAATGGACTTGTATAGACGTTCGTATAAAGAGTTTTCTATGATGAATAAGCCTAGGTCACTTTTCTCTAATGATACATTAGCGAGTGATGTGGGTTGAGTGTGTATTTGAAGATATTTATTTTTAAATCGTTCTTTGTTCGAGGGACTTTGTAAAACTTAAACGAGAATTCGGCGGAAATTGGGGAACGGAAGCGTCTTAAGGGGAACGGTGTGTCTTAGCACTAGGTTTCCAGATTCCTTTTGCCAATCCTGCTATGTGCGAGATAGAGCGTGAAAATGGAAATAAATAACCATTGTTTAAAAATTGTAAGCACTCGTCGCCACTATCTGAGCTTTACCTCACCTAAATCCACAAGAGCATGTAAAATGCGTTCGCTTTCTCGATACGATCCGTCTGTCACGGCAATCGAGAATGTACCGTCATATCAGTTATTAAAATATGATTACTCACAGAACTCGTTTAAACGCCAAAGTAATATGTTATTTGTATAAAATATACATAAATCTGTCAAATAATATTTTATTTGTTGTCCAAATTACTTAAAATCCATGTGACATCCGTTTCTCGCTGTATCCTGCATATAGCAAGCAAAATCAACGCCGACGTATGTATTAGTATGAGGAAGAGAACATAACATAATTTGTTACCTCGAGTGAGAATCGAACTCACAACCGTCGCATTTACAACCAGACATTGTGCAGCTGCGTGACGATGTAGGCCATCGTGGTGTATTTTAATCAAATTTAAATTACTAGGAAAGTAAAAGTAAACAACTAAGTTGTTAATTTAAACTTTCATTGAAAGAGGTATTGGGAGGCGAAGTATTTATTAAAAGTCACAGTGTACAGAAATGTTCTAGCCCAAGCCACAGTAGCAGAGCGTCGAGTTTTATTGGCAGATTTATTGGCCAATATTGAACTACATTTATACGTTAAAACAAAGTAATTACTTGTGTTGTAGAAAGTAAATACTAGTAACAAATGAGTTGCAAACCGATTGATGTGCTGTTGTATTTTAGTATACAGCTATTTTAATAATCTAGATTTATGGAAATCAAGCTGTATCCCGTACACAGCAGGGTAAGCAGGGGGAACCTAGTATTAAGACACTCCGTTCACCACTTTCCGCCGAATTCTGAAGGTATTGCTTGTTAAGTCGCGGAACTCAACGCCGTGCTTTGCCTCGACAACTGCACCGGAGCGAAGAATATGGAAATATACATTTAAATATTTCAATTTCCTCGTCGAAGCAAAACGTATTTGATTCCATTAGGCGCATGGCCTTACAACAAGCATTTTTGAATAGTAAAAAGAAAATACTATCGAATTGAGAATTGAGAGAAATTAAATGTCAGTAGTGTCAGGTCCAGTACAATTGATATAATAATTATGTTCTTGACTTTAATGATTTTAATAAAAACCTTTAATGATTTTAATAACTACCTTTATATTTAAAAGTTTTTTTTGTGGCTCTACTTTTACTGATCACTCACACATATGCAAAGCTCAGCTGAAGGCACGCGAACTGTTGTAACTTTGCCTAATAATATATGATGATCATTTTAAATGAAACGAGTAGTCACTGAGTCTACCCGTGACCACGGACTATTGCAAAGTGCTCGAAACGTCAGGTTTCTAAATATAAATACTATCTAAGCTTAAATCTTTAAATATGTGATATTAATGTAAGAATTAGTCTTAATTTTAAATTGTTCAAGTATTCTAAATTCAGTTCTGACATTTTCGTATACCTAGTGCTTTTAATGTTTTGCTATATTTAAATATCTGTTTGACATATAAAACTAGTTACTTTTTTATAATGTGTTTTTGTAATTGGGTAGTCTGTGCATTCTTTATAAATAATTAGCCTTACTAAAAATATCAAGTGACTAATCAAAGGTTGAAATGTCACATTAAGGACACATCGTGTTCACGCCGTTATACTGAAATAAACAGAAGTTATAAATGTGCCCATCAGAACTAATTTAAACAAATATAACTTTATATTAGTGGCTTTGTGAATTTTTAACTTAGTTAAAAATACTTCAATAATGATCAACGAGTATTAAACTTTATAAAACACGTACGTACTGATAATTACGTTACAATAAATACTTCACAGCAGGTTCAACAGAGGTAACATAGTGTTAATGCTTTACGTTCCCCACTTCCCGTTTAATTTTCGAAATATTGCATGAAGAGTACAGGCACGCAACCCACCAGTTTGTCTACCAATGAAAGAAAATGAAAACAATTTTAAATTGTAATCATTCCCTCGAGTAAGTATCGAACCCACAACACGGACACGGTCCCACTGCGCCACGACGATCACAAACATTGTTATGAAACTTGAACCCAAGTACGAGTTTTTTATTAAAACATAAAAAAATATGTCAAAGCAAGAACGCTTATTTCACGACAAAGGCAGTAAATACGGCGCGCACCAAGTCAGGCACAACGTTCCGCCCATTGAGTAAAGTACGGCAGCCACTAAGTTAGGCGGCATTAACGGATACCGAAACTTGGGCACCTCAACGTAGATGTTATGTTACTTCTTAATGTTTATGTAATTTAAATATATATATATATATATATATATATATATATATATATATATATATAT
>DWAN01003463.1:0-13413 GCA_018230445.1 Heliconius hewitsoni
ACTAGGTTCCCTCTGCCTACCCTGCTGTGTGCGGGATACAGTTTGAAGCTGATTTTGATTTTAGAATGTCTTAATATTAATATTTCTAATTATATAAATAAACAACTAGACTTATACACCTATTATGTAAACAAACAAAATATTCAATGTTATTAATACCTTCTTGTTATTCTATTTGTAAGAATAGGCAGTGTACGAAAGAAAAATCACCGGAAAATATATTACAAAGGGGTAAAAAAACTTGAACGAATTTCCTCATTGTCGCGATATCTGCGCATGTATTAATAGCGGGAAGGCATTTGCAATTATGCTATTATGTTGATAGCTAACGTTCTTTGGTTATAAATTAATATTTTTTTAAGGCCGCCGTGGCGCAGGGGCACAAGCGTGTGATTGACAGTACACGCGACTGGTTGTGGGTTCCGTCACCACTCGAGGAAATGAAATATTTATTTAAAAAATGAATACATGAAGTCTTTGCTCTGGCACCACAGTAAAAACTCGGCTGTGATTCCGCAATGTCTCGAAAAATTCGGTGGAAAGTGATGAACGAAGTGTCATAACACTAGGCTCCCTCTGCCTACCCAGTTGTATGCAGGATACAGAGTGAAGTTTTATATATATATATTCCTAGTATTACATTTTTATTGTAACATTTAGGTACTTATACAAGTTTGTTAATTCAGAGTTAGTGTCACTAATATAGCGGATACTCGTAGCGCATTGCAAATCAGATAGGGGAAAGCAAATTGTCACGTATGTTCAAATCGTGAGCAAAATAGACGTCAGTAGGTATGTATGTACAAAGTTTTATTTTTAACCTTTAGTCATATTAAGTTTAGTCATATTAAACAGTCTTTTTGATCTTATTGGTTATTTCTAATAGTTTAATCTATAGATAAATCGGTAAGAATTAAAATAGAGAGAAAATAAAAAAAATCAGCCTCACGCTATATCTCTCACACAGCAAGATATGCAATGGTCAGTTTAGGCTTAGGCTAAATTAACAATTAAATGTCAACAACTCACTATTTGTTTCTGCGGAAATCACAATTTACAATAAGTTTTTTGTTAATTGCGTTGTAACAAACACTTATTTATATTTTTTAATTAATTAATCTTTAATTGTATTTTTAGCACAAAGAAATGAAGTTAATATTTAATTGCAATTGCAATTTGCTCAACTCTGGCAGAGGGAACCTATTGTTAAGTAGTAATACTCCGTTCTCCACTTACCATCGATCTTTTGCGTGTTTCATTGCTTATTGAGTGGCGAAACTTAACGCCTGGCTTTTCCCTTGTTGCCAGTGCCAAAAATTGAAATATTGATATATAATTAATAATTCATTTCCTCGAGTGGGGATCGAACCCACAACCGACGTCTTACTGTCACACCCTTATGCTCCTGCGCCACAGACAGAAAATAGATTTTTATATACCGACGTAAATAAGTAAGCTCGCGCTGTTTTCAGGTTGCTATTGTATGATATAATTCAGGTTTATGTACTATGGGACAACCGTGTTATATGAGTTTGGTGTGGCAAACCAACACGTGTATACAATAAGTGGAACCTGTTTCATACGATTGCAAGTTGTTCATTATGACTCGTTTACCGACTAGCCCGCTGACCACTCACTAGTGGGAAATAGGTATCTACTTTCAACATAAGTAGGTAACAACAATAATTTTGACGCGAACATAATTGTATAATAAAAACTGTTTATTGACTAAGTAACAATGTTGCGTTATATTAAATAATATCACCAAATGTTTTTGAATTTTTATAAAATATTGATATCTATATTTAACTATTTAATAATGTTGCATTATATTTAATAATATTATCAAGTATTAAAAAAATATTTTTCGAAAAGATAGTTTTAAAGTTTATTGTTTTATTTGTCAACATTACATAAATAATTTAAAAAAAAAACTTACGATCCAGTGAGCGTAACATCCAAAACTTGCAATATAAGAAGTTTTTTTTCTTATTTTCTTCAATATGATTTGTTTTTAAAGTATAAAAAAATTCACCTATACGATATTTATTCACAGTTAAATTTGAACCAATCCATAGGGAAAGCGTTCGAAGGTCACGTATTCGAAAACAAATAGGGGAACGACACTAGCTACCGAGATTTTCGTCAGGGAGGAAGCGGACGGGCGAACGGGCAACACGTTCTTCCCCGCGGTTGAAGTTGGCAAAACTGACGTACGCAGCGCGCAGGCGCCGCCAAGGTGTTGTTAGAAGTTACTTTTACTTACGATACTTGCTGTTCTAGGCGGCTCGAGACCTCGTCGGTTTTGCCCGCGCACGCGACGCTACTTCACTTCTAAATACTTGAGAAATAAAAACATAAGAGACGCGGGATTTAAGTATTTTTGGTATTTTTGTATTATTTTTTAACTGGCTTCTGTAAGAAAAGGTGGAAATTGTTTTTGTTTTATGTTTGTTACCTCAGAACTTTTTAATGGGTGAACCGATTTTGATGATTTTTTTTTATTTGAAAGCTAGTGCTTCCAGTGTGGTCCCATTTTAATTTGGTTCTTTTCTGACAATCATATAAGTCTTAACTTTGCATTAGGTATGTGAGCGACAATAGATAAAAACCTCAATATCACGTCAACCGATTCCGATGGTTCTTTTTTTTATTGGAAAGGATACATTTCAAAGACAATTCGGTGGAAGTTTGGTTAGGTACTAATTATGGGATTCAGTTGGAATTAAGCAAGTCAGTTTTTTTTGGTAAAAAATATTTTTTTTTACCAAAACGCAATTATACTGTAATAGCAAAGAAAAACACTTAAAAATGTGCGAACCACAGTTTACTTTTCGTCTGAGGAAAGATGCCTCATCGTTGCATTTCTTTTCAACCAACTTCAAAAAAGAGGATATTCTCATTTTCAACCGACTTCAAAAAAGTGAGAAGTTCCCGATTCAAATTCGAATTCGCCCGAATATTTTTATTTATGTTCTTTTCAATGTGCCAAAATGTTAGTTTGCACAAAAAAAAAAACCTAATTAAGATCAAATCTTTTACATAGGACAACCACTCGTTCGAGAAGTAACCTTTTAAGGTCTACCCATCACCAAAAATCGTAATATAAATAAATTTTTAAGCAGCTTCAAACAATAAACTAAAGAGGGAAAAAATTACTTAACATAATTACTTTAATTACTTTAACGTACTTTGATTTTGTCAAATAAAAATAATTAAAGAAAAAAAATACATATAATTTTGAAGTCGGTGCCAAGTAAAACAAACAGTCTTAGTAATTTGATATTGTATTTAGGTTGTTGTAGCATTAGCTTGACACCGACTTCAAAATTATAACACCTTAAATTATAAAACTTGATATTATTAGGAAAGTGCAATGGTCAAACAAACCACCTCGGGCTTAAGACAACAAAAAAAAACAGAAATATAGACAGATTTTTTTTATTTGATCGCACCTGAAAAAAAATTGGTTATTTATAAATCACAGACAGCCACTAATTCATTTATATGTATAGATAAGTAGGTGCTTACTGTATTATACAAATAAAAAAGTATACCTAAACAAACATGCATTAAATGTAGACTGTGTAAGCAAAAAAAAATTAGAAATTTTAAAATTCTTTCTAGATGGTCTCGTTACTGTTCAATAAACCTTTTACTTAAATTGAATATTAATATATAGGTGTGTGTAACCGTGTACTGTAACTAGGTGGGTATGTATGTAAGTTGTTAATGTTATTTCTGTTTCCATTCTATTGACATTCTTTAAGTTCACGCAAATATTTATATTAGGTAATACTTTTTTTGTTTTAATTTTAACAATAGAGATGAATATGTCGTAGCGAAAATCGAGAATAGAGTGAATTAGAAAGTGTGGGTATGAAGCCTTTTAGGTGTCCTTAACTATTCACGTGAGGTCTCAGAGGCTCTCTCTAGTTCTACGAATTCCACAAATCAGCCACTTTTTCGCGCCCTTCGCTACTGACAAAAAATAAGAATGTAGACGAGAGTGGTTGTGTGTGTGTCGCTGGTGCCAAAGTACGTGTGTATTGAACTTTTTAAACTAGGCTAGGGCCTCTGAGACCCACGTCCATGTTTTTCTTTTTTTTTTTAGTTTGATAAAAAGTTATTTGATTTTGTTTCTTTTAAACCTATCTATAACTAAGAAATAAATTGTCTTCTTCTCTTAAAAGTAGTCTAAGTATAATCAATAAACACAGGGGTCTTACAGACCTCAGTAGTGTAATAAAAAATATATATATTTTTAGTTAAAGGGTAACGCTAGGACCATCAATGTATGCATTTATTTGTTTTTAATGATTACACGTAAAATTTTTAAACTTAATATTTTTAACACTTAGATATCGGCAGATTTATAAAGAGCGGCTGTATAAATAAATCTTTCTCTGTTTCCTTCGAGTTTCTGGGGTTTCGCATCACGTATTCCAGATTTTTAATTTTCTGATGTCATTAGAAACTGCTCATAACTCTGAACGAATTTCCTTAGGCTGTTAGAGTTTCACAATATTCAATCCTGCGAAATCAAATGTAGTTTATATGTGTCCAAAGTGGCTTAAAAAATAATTAAAAAAGCTACAAAATTATTCTACTTTTTAATTCATTTCGGATGGCCTCAAGTAACTGAAACTTTTACCCGTACCCGTAGAAACCTTGATATCAATTTTATTATTAGTATATAACGATAAAACACCTACAATAAAAATATGGGTGCCAATAAGACAAAAAAAAATTAAAAGAAACTCAATCCAAGGCGACCTTGATACATAATATTTGACGGGTCTCAAGTCGACCGGTCTCCGGTTACAAGCGAAATGCCAGTGTCGTATGTAAACTAGTAAATGAATTATAAAACAATGTTATTTTTATATTTATAGCTTTACCTGATAAATTGACCTTTCCTCGACGTAGGCATTTTGATAAGGATGGATTTAAATAAGTAATTACTTATTTAAACGAATCTCCCTTGTGTAGCGGCTTAGGTTGGATTTTAATGTTAAAACTAGTATTTCTGTAACAAAATAAGGAAAATGCGTTGGTTTACTGAGTAGGCATCGAACCCACGACCACCATGTTTAGAGTAAGATGTGTGCCACGATGATGGTAATATTCAGGTTCCCAACATCATCTGCACAAAGCCAGTATAACATAAATATCAAAACAAATGAAGGAAAAGAAAATAAAAAACAAATATATCCTTGCACGAAATATAAAAAACATAAAGATAAGTATTAAATTTAAAAAAACACACAATCTTGTATATTAAGCTTAAGCTTAGAGCTTTAAGAGATAAAAACGCTTCGATTATATGCACCATATCTACATTTACCATTAAGAAACTGAAAAATATGTACATATATAAAATTCAGTGATAAATCCTCACAAAGAACTTGCCGGTGCCAACTTGCATTTTCTTAATCAATATCGCAATAAACTCAAGTCAGGCTGCCCGTCTCTTTGATATCAAATATTCGCTAATTACTGGAGAAGGCGCCACTGTCATTATAGGCCGTGGATGTAAAAAAAGGAAATTATCATCAAATTATATTATATCGGAGACTCAAACGCGGCTTCATTTGCTTAAATTTATTTTTATATTATAACCGAACCGGATGTTTTATTTAATAAAATGTATCATATGCAATTCTAATAATCTAAGAATGAATGAATGTGTGCAAAGTTTTATTATAATTGGTAAAGAATAACAAGTAAAATTACATTCATTAACATTTATAAACTACATATATATCATGAACTCATTTCAATAGATTATTCATTTTAATAATAATTAAAAATGCAAAACATTTTTATAAATTAAAAATATTGTTCTTAAACAAATGATTATGGATTATGTATATTTATATCTATAACAATTTATATCTATAAACTTCAAATCACATCTTATTTACATACAGCGCCATCTATTATAAGCTTCTCATACTATGACACTGGCTTAACTAACTTATTTTTATGTACGTTTATTGTCTGGCCACAGATTGTAATTGTGTTACATTCACTACAAGATGTCGTTTTATTTGTTAAATATAATTCTTTAAATTGGTATGCAGGTATGAATGAGTTAAAAAACACCAATGCTTCCAATCTAAGACTTTGCTTAACAATGAATATTAAAAAATATATGTATTTTCAGAAGTACGAGAGACATGAAAACGTCAAATTATAATTAGTCGAAAGCAACCTATCTAAAATTAATAATTTAAAACTTTCTATATTGTATTATTTCTAAATATAATTCTTTCTTGTTCGAAGTCGTCGTGGCTTAGAGGAACAACGTACTTACTGCAAATGCCATGATGGTCATTTCGATCTCAATTTAGGGAAATGTTTATATTATATAACTTATTTTTATTTCTAAGCTCTGGTAGGCGATGTGCGGCATTAAGATCCGCCACTCAACTCGTAATGTCTCATATCGGTGGAATATGGAATGCGGACTAACATTAAATTCAAATACTTATGTACTATATTTCAAATTTTATATTTCTGATTATTAAAATATTTTATTTAAAATAACATTGACGATGCTGTAGCGCACGGGTATGACTATAATGTGTTGATTTCTTATTCATATTTTCATTTCTTCGCTCTGATACCAAGGCAAAAGCGCGGCGTTGAGTTTCGCCACTCAACACGCAATGCTTCGGAAAATTAGTGTTTCATCACTAGGTTCTCTCTACCTAACTTGCGAGATATAGCGTGAAGCTTAAAAGTATGAAATATGTATCAATAGAAAATGCTTTTTATTTCAAAATTTTCTGGCTTGTAATTATATCAAGACGACTTTTTTGTTCCTTTTAAATGAGACATGACAGTTAACGACTAAGAGACAAACTAGATTGTTAAAAGACATTACGTATCTGTCGGTGTTAGAGAATTTATAATTTACATTTTACTTGGTTGGCGAGATAATATGAAAACATAAATTTAATTGAAAGTAATTAAATGAAATTTAGGTTTTCTGAAATCAGTCGCAAAAGCGAAAACGTGCGATTGTCAACGTAACATGTTGTGGGTTTCATTCCCACACATAGAAAATATGAAAAAAATAATTTCCATTTCTTCGCTCTGGTAAAGCGCGGCGTTAAGTTCCGCCACTCAACAGAATTTGGCGGAAAGTAGGAACGGAAATGTCTTAATGGGAACGGAGTGTCTAAACACAGATTCCCTATGGCTACCCTGCTTAGTGCGAGATACAGCGTGAAGCTTATATTTTTTTATGAGAAAGAGAAATAATAGAGATGAAAGGTATATTAATATGTATTTTTTTAATCTACTCAAGAAAATTAAAAAGTTGTTTTATATTCGTGCACTTAGAATAATAGTACCGTAGCGTTTGGCGCTCCGTTCTCTCTGACTACCCCGCTAGGGATAAAGCGTGAAGCTAAGTTAAGTTAAGTAAAATTAGAATAATAGTGATTCTGTATGCAAGTTTTATTTGACATACATAAAAATTTGGTAAAATCTTATAAAATGTGTTACGACATACAATATGATTTTATGAAGCGGAAAGTAAAAGTTCAGCGAAGCGAGTGTGAGTGATCGATCATCTTTGGAAGCGAGTTTGATGAAAGAATTTAATATTAAATTCTTTCAAAATGGATTTTTCACAAACTTACTTTACTACACATTCGGTGACAATGACCTGTTATCCCGTTACATTTATTGCTTTTAACAGGCACAAAATTTATAGGTGACGTTTTAATGGATAAAATTTTACGAGCTACATATTTTCAACATCATATAAAGCTTTATAAAGATTTTTGTTTGTATAAATGCTACATACATACACTTTCAATAAGTAGAATTGTGTTATAGGTCTATTGGATAGTTATATACGTATATCGAATATATGTAAAATCTCTACCTTTGAAAGCGGAAAAATGTTTTATAGTACTACGCAGAATAATATTGTACGATTCATTTGAACAAGTAGGTTTTTTGTTTAATATGTTCTTTCCTTATGTATTATTTATAAATAAATTCTCCATATCCCGGAACTTCATTAACTAGTTCATTTTCAGCTTGAAAATACCCGAATGACTATATACATATATAATGTATACACTATTAGCAAAAATAAAAAAAAACTGCAGCCATTTGCAAATTCTGTGGTTTGGTTAACCATCATTTCGATTCTGTAATACAATGTCAACGCGTTAAGCTACCAAAAACGACCACAATAGTATTCGAATGCTGTTAAATATTTAATTGCGCTATTGTAAGATATTTCTTGTGCAAAGCTTTCCAAGTGAATTTCAGAGGCATTATGTAGAGTGGCTGAGCTCAACGCCGTGGTTTGCCTTGTTACCAGAGCGAAGAAATAAAAATAGTGTAATAAATAATAATTCATTCCTCCGAGTCAATATCGAAACCATAACCGTCGCGTTCACGCGCGTCACTGCCACTGCCACTGCGCCAAATCTATTATAGGTGCAATAAAAAAATAAAATTTTAAAACAAAAGATAACATTTTTTGAAGTATACGTTGATTTATCATAAATAAAGCCGAACTATGAAAGCATAAAATCAAATGACACCTTGCTTGCTTGCTACTCTTTGCACCTTATTACGTCTTATTAATTTGGTGAGAGTTTATGATATAAGTTTTGGAATCTCTTTTAAATGATATAATGATTTAACTCGTATAGAGTATTCTAGATGCATAGATATATGTTGATTCTAAATAAATAAGACTCTTTTCGTCTGTTTAAGTACTTTAAATATTTGAAATCAAATATTGAAATAATTGTTATGCTTATAATCACCAGCTGGCACACAACGTATATGAGTCTTGAGACGAAGAATAAAAAAGAGATTGAGAAGATGGAATGGCTTTTCACTATTGTCATTTATTTTTCCTTTTAGAAGAATATATAATATTTATGGGGAATAACATTGGGCACATGCATTTGTTTTATAGATATTATCTTTAAAATGCGTAAGAACTTTTATATTATAAAAAATATACGAAAGTGTTGATAGTATACGAAAATATACAGGCGAATTAATATCATCAACATAAATGGATCTCGAGGTGCTCCCTCACGACTCACCACATGCAATTTTAAATAGCGACAAATTGAATACCTGTGAACGCAAAAACATATTGGATTTAATAAACGTGGGGAGATCTAAAGCTACATTAGACATATTACAGTTATGTTTATTGTATTTAGTAAAGATGTTTTTGTAATTTTTTAATTTAAAATAATATAAAGAATGCTGATCAGGAAAATTCAGTAAGTCCCGTTTATGATCATATTCATATTGTCAATGAAATATATAATATTTTATTTTTCCGCCCTAGTAGAGATGGAAAGCGTGGTGTTGTGTTCCGCCACTCAAGATTTTACCTAACGAAAGTATTTTTAAGGGAAAGAATTATCTTAACAGTAGGTTCCCAGGTTTCCTCTGTCTACCCTACTATGTGCAATATACAACGTCACGTTAAAGCAAACTAATAAAGGTGAGTATACCTACTCTCATAATATTTTCTTTCAAGCTTCCATTGACTTTAAGATGACACGTCTTTGATAAGGGTTAAAAATATTCATATGCTGAAATATGTATAACATTAAAGCAAAAACAAAAGCTAACAAGTAAAAAGAAATAAAAATATACCATAGACTATAGATTTTATAAATAAACAAAATTATAAAAAACAGCTTCACGCAACATTATTAGAAACAGCTTCACACAGCAGGGTAGGCAGAGGGAACCTAGTGTTAAGACACTCTACTTTCTGCCGAATTCTGGAGGCATTTCGCATTGAGTGGCAGGACTCAACGCCGCGCTTTGTCTCTACACAGAGCGAAGAAATGGCAATATAAATTTAAATAAATATTTCACCTCCTCGAGTGGGGATCGAACCCACAACCAGTCGGTTTTACAGTCAAATATTTTCCAGAGTACATATTTTCGCGTATAATCGCTAAGTTCCAATTCCTTCACAAAAACTGGTGTTCTTAAGTAGTTCGAAAACTCCTTTCTCACTGGGGAATGCAAGAGCGAGGTTTGAATAAGTTCAATGGACAACTTTTGTTGTTTTAGTAATGTTAGTGTCAAGGTGATAAGTAAGATGTTTATTGTGACACCTGAATTTGGTATAAGAAAATTTGAACGCGAACTTGGAATATGATTATACTAGGCGTCGTTATAACTAGCCGTCGCCCGCAACTTTGGTTGCGTAGGCATTAAGACGTATAATAGAAAATCCTGTTCTTCCTGTTCTCGTACGGTTTTCGAGAAATCCTGTAATGTAATTCTCTCTGCACTCTCTTACCTAGCTACAAGCAAAATCAATTTTTTGAGTAGTCTTGTCTGTCAGTCACTAAGTAATGGTAGAGTTATATACACACGCAACGGAGAAGAAAGGAAATGAATCATAATATTAGAAAATATTCATTATGTGATTTGATAAAGATTTTATTCATTTCAAAGGAATTAATTTAAGCCGAAATTATTGTGAAATAGAGATCACATGAAAATCTTAGAATCGTTTCAAGGGAACAGATTTCAATAAAGATTTTCAACGTATTGCTTTTTAGAAATAAATTTAATATACAGCATATTATATAAATTTAATATGTTATATAATAAATTCTTAGAATATCTAAGAATTTTTTAAATCAGCTTTACGCTGTATCCCGCACACTGCAGGGTAGGCAGAAAGAATCTAATGTTAAGACACTCCGTTCCCCACTTTCTGCTGAATTCCGGAGGCATTGAGTGTTGAGTGGTAGAACTCAACGCCGAGCTTGTCCTCGACACCAGAGCGAAGAAATGGAAATATAAATTTAAGTAAATATTCCGTTTCCTCGAGTGGGGTTCGAACCCACATCCAGTCGGGTCAGGTTTTACAGTCGATAGAAATAACAAAAAATAAAAAGAAGTTATTATGTTTATAAAATTTAATAATTTTTTATAATTGCTAATGTTTAGTAAGTCTGAGGTTTAGAAAGTATAACGAACGTTCCTAGCAATTTATTTGAAATTAAGTTAAAAGTTCTCCTCCCTTTCTCAAAGGAAAAATACTAGAACTAAAGACAGGTACAGGAAGAATATTTAAATGAAATTTTTCCACATTCAGAATAGTTTCTCTTAATATTTTATACATATTGTCGTTGTAAAGTGAATATATTTAAGCATAAAATAATCATATAAATATGCTCAAATTTTCTTATTAAGGTTTTATTAAATCTACGATTATGGTAAAAAGTTTAAGCCTTCGGTGAATGGGTGTATTGGTCATGACGATATTTTTAAATTATTATATATATTATTTCATTATTATAGGGTATGTGATCTTATTATAGTGAAATTATTATATATTAAATATGTATATACTTAATTTTTTTTTCAAGCATTTAAATATTTTATATTTACAAACAAAGCTTAGTGCACATCTACCTAAACATTTCCTTAATTTTAAAATTGAATTCCAACAAAGTAAAAAAAAGAACTAAAATAAACATTTTATTTGTCACAGAACAAGACACATAGTATGAAAGAGACTAGATCTGTTAATTTGGGGTTAGAGCGCGCTAGGATATCGAGGTCGAGGTCTAACTTGCTCCCGTCGGATCGCGAGTGACGTCAGCCCGACTGGGCGCGGGTGAAAAACGCATGCGTTCGATACATCCCCGCCTGGCCTGTGCCCTACCCGCTACCCGGTGCCGCCACTACCCGGGTGGCGCGCGGCACGGCCACACGCTCGCCCGACCGCGACCTACCGCCCGCGTCGGCTGCTGAAACTTTCAGTTAAGTGCGTGCCGTTCAAATGTATATGGACTGATGAACTGTTTCTGTGGATTTGCTCTCGTTGGTGTTTTATTCTATGGATGTGTATGGACAGGTGAGTATTTTTGATTGTGATATAATTATGTTATATAATACGAGTATACGTTAAAAGCCGTTATGGGATTTATGCGACGGTAGTGTCTACCCACAATCCTCATGTATGTTTGAAGTTTTTTTTTTGTAATATATGTTTTTGGGTAATACCCGATAGTATATAAAACTGTTTCATTATATAATATTCCCGTTTTATTATAAGATTTTCTGTAATAATTGAGAGTAGCAAATTGAAATGTTAACTAACTAAAAGCGTTAATACACGACATTTGATTTATAGTTGCGTAATGGTGGTAAAATGAAATTCTTCGTGCTAGTGATGTAGAGCCCGGAGTTGGATATAGACTATGTGAAATATATTGATGATATGCATGAAGCATGTGTAAGATATTATAGTATTTGATCTTTGATGTTAATATGATTGCAGCCGAACCCAATTATTTAAATTACTTTATTTAAGGCTTATATATATCAACTAAACTGACACGCCTCTCAAGAGATGGAAAGTCGATATCTAATATTGCAAAATATTACATACTACTAGCAAACCTCGGGAGTAAAAAAGATATGCCTTTTTTTTAATTTTTACACTGTATCCTGCACATAGCAGGGTAGGCAGGGGGAACCTGAAAATCTAGTATTAGGACACTCCGTTCCCACGAAGATACTTCCGTTCTCCACTTTTCGACGAATTTTAGTAGCATTGTGTGTTAAGTGGCGTAGTTCAACGTCGCGCTCGTCACCAGAGCAAAGAAATGAAAATATCACATATTTCATTCTTACGAGTGGGAATTTAACCTACGACCGTCGCGTTTGCCGCTGCGGCACGACGATCACCCCAAGATTTTATAATATGCCTCCTACGGTGGATTAGAAATAATGAATCAATAATTAAACATTTAGTACTTTCCCTTACTTAAAATATTTGTTATCAACATCATTAGGTTGACTGTTTCTAAAGTAAAGTAAAATAAATTTTGGAAAATTAAATACATTAACGAAGTATGCGGTGTGGTGGCGTCGAGCGGTTTGTTAAGACTGTCATGTTTCAATACAAGTTTAATATTTTTTTAATTTATTCTGTAAATGTTTCCGCTGTAATTTTACAAAACGTTGAGTTGCGCATCACCTAACATTCGATATCGTTATGTACTGAGAATGGAAGATAGAGCAATTTAAGTACTTTTCTTCACTATCACTCATCCATTACGACATAGATCTTACCTATGAGAAAATAAGAAAAAAATATATTTTTACTCGACAACGCACATTACGCTTTTATAATCATTTTTCCTAATGAGGCTCTAGTTTTAAGAACAAAAGCATACTCAAGCAGTAATAACGAGTGTATTGTTTCCTGCTGTTGAATATTTCTCTAGATCGTTTACAAAGGCAGAGTGATCTTTACGGTCGCTACGTGCATATCATTGTAATTGAAAGTTGTCCTGTTCTTGTAAATTTAAAACACTTCGGTTTTATTAAAGATTTATATATACGTTTACTTTGTTTGTAAATTTTACT
>DWAN01003464.1:0-13407 GCA_018230445.1 Heliconius hewitsoni
GGTTCCCTCTGCCTACCCTGCTGTGTGCGGGATACAGCGTGAAGCTGATATATAAGAGTAATATAAAAATCATAAATTAAATGATAAATGTACAAGTACCTACAACGGAATTTAAATTAACCGTTGTAGCATTTAATTTTGGAGTCGATCTGGAACCTTTATAAATTCTTATACAATAATAATTATTCTCAAGAACATGACTTACGTAGCAGGCAAGGGCTATCGTGTTAAACTTTGGCCTTAAAACTGTACACTGTACCTACTGTACTGAAATAGACGTCATTTCCTATTCAACCCGACACATGCAATAAAGGTATACTTAGTGCAAGTGGCCTTCGGATTACATAAGCTTTTTTAATCAACATACGAGTACATTTCAAGCCTAGTGACGTACAAACTGACAGTTTTAAGTCACTATACGTATGTATACAGAATATATTATTTTTTTTGTATAAGTAAATAAACGAGACCAGTAGTGGCGCAGGGGCACAAGCGTCTGACTGTAAATACGACTGGTTGTTTCGATTCACTAATATTAAAATATTTTCATTTCTTCGCTCTGTTGTCGAAGCAAATTGTGAGTTTCACTACTCAACACGCAATGCTTTCAGAATCCGCCGAATAGTGGGGAGCGGAGTGGTCTTAACACAGGGCTACTTCTGACTGCCCAGCTACATGTGAGAAACAGCTTGAAGCTAAAAAAAAATATATTAGTAAAAATTGTGAACATACAGTTCAAGTCATCATTTATCATAAAAAGAGTTATGTATATTCATACTTAAGTTTGAGTCAATCCAATGTTTTTTTGTAAATTTTCCAGTAAAATGTGTTAGTGCAGTGTTTTCCAGTAAAATGTATTATGCATTTTTATAAAGAAATATAAGATTCACTATATTTTATCAATATTTCTCAACGGTTGTACATACATTTTTTTTATATAAAATGAAGAAATTTATCACTTACCCGGGTCTGACTAGTTAACTCGAAATTTAATTAAATCGTTTATTCAAACGTGTTTCATTATGAATAGTTCTTAAATATAAATTTGTTAAAATTATACAAATCTATATCATAAAATAAATAATGTATTTTTTTGTTCAATTTCAAATAAAAAAATAATCATTTAGTATCTGTCGTTATTTCGCTCTTGACTCAACGGTTGAAGGTCCCACTTCTCGGGTCGGTTAGTAATTTCAGCAAAACCTTCAAATAATTCCCCACTGGGAATGTCCTTCTTGTCCTTCATAGCACAATGACTTAAATTGATTAAATTAAAGTTAAGTTATTACAATTACTATAATTTTAAACATCGTATTTTATTTCAACAAAGGAATATTAATATGATTATACCTAAATATTGTATAAATAATTCAGGAAATAATTTATTTTTTTATAAAAATAAAAAATAATTTTAATTTCCCGATCTACTACAACAAAAAGTTGCGTTAAATTTCGCCAACTAAGATGAAATGTCACTAAATGAATGAGAATTGGAGGCAGGAGATAAGAATGTCAAATAATGCAGAGGAATTAACGAGTAAATGTATCCAAAAGGATGTTTTCTTGAGCGAATACTAAACTAGCCTTAACTTCTATCTAGATTAGTGATTTGACCGTGAAACAGAATAGACTGACTTTCACGTTTGACGTACTAGTATAGATTTTGAAAAAATAATACAGGTACTAGTACAGATTTTGAAAAATGAATATATATCTATATAATGAAAATTAGTAAGCAAACCACGTGGTTTTATTTGGAACGTGCCTCAGGTTTCTTACAAAGTACTATTGTGCGAACGCTCGCTGAAGTGTCTGAATGCTCGAAAATATAATACCGCGACGTATATTGCATGTCGTTGAATTTTTTTCATATATATTATTTTTTGTTTGTGTCTTTTTCTTGAGATTGGAAAGGAACGCCTCCTTAACCCGTCTAGGGTTAACGTTATTGTTTATTGTAATCGAACTTTTTATAGATTTATATTGAATTCATGTATTTTCATGCCAGTCATGGCGCAGGAGCACAAAGTGTGATTGTATATTTAATATTTTCATTTCTTTGCTCTAGTGTCTAGGCAAAGTGCGACGTTGCTTCCAAAATACGCAATGCTTCCAGATAAAAAATAGCGACGTTTTCTTTAAATATCTTTATATTGAAGAATAATTAAAGAACGATCAGCATCACTGTGCTTACAAAATGTTTTCTCTAATTAAATTCATCTATTTAAAAAAGATATACAATTGAATGAATGTAACTATGTATATATTTTCTTTTTTTCATTCTATGCCTAGTCGAGGAGCTAGTTTTTTTTAAAGCAAATTTCGGACACTCAGCATAACAAACTTAATATAATATGGCTTCTTTCACTATATATTTATAATATGGATTCTTTTTATTGTCTTAATTCTCAATACCCATCAACCTCTTTAATCAAAACTTACTGTATCAAAACATGCAAATATTACTGTATCAAAGTAGGTAAAGCTTACCCAAGTGTCGACGTGGCCTTGGCGTTACGTAACTAATGCGAAGTGGTATGGCCCAAGGGCGGGTCGAATTTTTCATTATCATAAACTTAAGAATAAGCGACTTAGTATGCAGGTGGATTTTTTTAGATTTGTCTGTCAGTGTATCTCATTAACATAATGTAGGCAAAACGTATATATTTGTAACGTTATAATTCAACCGTTTAGCGAGTTGGCCCGCCTTCGGATATTGTATCAACTGGTTTATGTACTCTAAGTGTATATATTATAAAACGTTATTGGTTAGCTTCACGCTCTATCCCGCATGTAGGTACTCTGCGATAGGCAGAGAGTGTCGAGTGTTCGCAATATTTTCATTTTTAATCTGGAATAATAACAATAAATACGTTATATTATAATCGGACCATCTAAACTGAATGTTCTTAATTTACCAAAATAAATTACTTGACTCTCCAAAAAGCGGCTATCTTAAATACATGTAGGAGAGTTAGAAATTTTTTACATTTAAGTTGAGATACCGATGCAGTTATAAAGCAAATCAGCCAGACCTAATCCAGCACTTGGTACATACCCGTGCTGGCTCATATTACCAGGTGTTACCTGAGACATCTAACTGTTAAAAAGTGAATAATAATAATAATAAATATTTAATTGGCTCCAATGGGAATCGAACTTACAATCTGTGACGTTTACAGGCACCCGCTCGTGGTCCTGCCATGACTGGCCTCAATTAGTACGCCGCCTAAAATTTGCGAGTTCAATTTGCTTTTAAAGAAAAGTAATAAAATTTTATCAATAGTTCCTTGAGAAATTTTCATTATATCTCAAAATTATTATTTGTCGATATCGCTGTTTATTTTAAACATCAACATAAGCGCTGTGAAAATGTTCGTTTCAATCTTTTTTTTTACAATCATGAAAACTTATCATAAACCATAAATAAATGTATATTGTGTTTTTTTTAATTCAGCCATACCTACCTAGCTACTACTCACTTTATAGCTGATATAAATTAAATAGTAATTAAACGTGCAGCGATATCAGACTGTAGTTAGTTTTAATTTATATGTTCATTTGACGATTCAAAAGTGATTTGAAGACTAGACAATTTTGTATAGAAAATATGTTGAATTTGATATATCACATAAGGAATACTAATACTAATCTTATATACGTGTATACTTTATTTTTTTATGTTAATACAACTTAAACCATACAACAAATCATCCGATGCAGTAAAGAACCGATTTAGGTTCTTAGCAATTACAGTCACTTAACTGCAATCTACTATGGAAAAGCATTTTCTTTTGCATTGTAATTAATAAGTCACCCATTGTAATTAATAAGTCAACTTTACTTTTTCTTTTTCTTATTTTTATTTTAGCTTCACGCTGTATCGCGCAAATAGCACGGTTGGCAGAAGGAACCTGGGAACCTAGTGTTGAGAAACTCCATTACTAGTAAGACATTTTGGTCCCCTTCTTTCTGTCGAATTCTTGAGGCATTGCGTGTTGAGTGACAAAACTGAACGTCGCACTTTGCCTCGTTACCAGGCCTTAGAATTGAAACTTTAAATATTTCATTCTCTCGAGTGGAGTCGAATCCACAACCTGTCGCATTTACAGTCGTACGCTTATGCCTTTGATCTCAAATTTACTGTGAAACTAAATGCTTGTTAATCACTGTTTAATCAATTTTTAAATAAATGGGTTAGTCCATTGTCTATCAAGAAGCTACATTAATCAGTATATTTATATGCAGTAATAGGTACTTTTTTGCATATACATTTTTAACATTCTTTCATATAATACTGATACAGTTTTCTTATTAAAATACTATTACATTTTAATAAGAAAACTGTACTTGGCGTGGAATTTTTGGATATACTGTTGTAAACTTTGAAACGGAATCCATGGTATCCACGAATTCATGAAATGTTAAGTCTTTCCATGAATTTAATTTTATTAAAATAAATAAGCGCATTTCTGCCTAGAGTATTAGAAATCATCGTCAACCAATACAATTTTTGATTGAGTTTTACTTTTATTAAGCAGAACATAGACTTATAATTTTATTTATTTGCAATAGACAAATTGCATAATATTTAGGTGTATACTTATTTAGAAAACGTATAAAAAAATTGAACGTAGCGGGACTCGAACCCGCGCCTTCTTTTTAGGAGAAAATTTAAAATGACTTTATTTACTTTGCTTCTTAAGCATTACACCAAAATTATCATACGTTCTTCACACACTAGCATTTTGTTTGATATCAGGCCAAAGCCTATAAAAGAGAATATGAAATGTTGCGATTCCTTTTCCACCGTTATACTTTGTAGCAGATGTCACACAATGTTGACGTTTAATCAAGTAGAACTACTTCTCTAGCTTTGTAGGCATAAGCCGATTAAAGTTATTACCAAATGCTGGACAAAGAGTTCTACGAAAGGGATTAAAGATATGGAAGTATGTATGTATGTAGAACTGTCTGTTCTATATATGTCCATGTAGGATTCCTTGTAATTCGATCAAAGTGAGGGTGGCAACTCTGACCAATGTGGGGATTTCCCCGGTGATCCTAATCTAGAAAAGGGTTCAGTTAAGTACGTTTTAATGATACGTTTTTCAGTTGTAATACGTCTTTTGATATATAATTAAAAAAAAAGTTTATATACATATATGACCATCAGATTATACTATGATAATCTGATGGTCGTAAAGTGTGTTTCGTTTGAATATATTTTTTTATAAAGAAGTGAATGGAGTGTCTTGCCGCTTAGTTTTCTTTTAACTTTCTAAATGGAAAAAATAATAATAAAACAAGATTGCTGTCAATTTTCTACTTATGTATTATTTACGGCGGATAAAATTGTTAAAATTATTTTATGTACTCGCCAAAATTCGTTTAAAAATAAACATCTTTTTCTATAACATATGATATTAGAAGTAACTTAAAACATACTGTTCAAACACTTTTACTAAAATAAAAGAGAAGGGTTCATGTAATTTTAGATATGATTCTGAAGTGTCAAGACTATTCTTGTTACTTGGAATTCTCTTTGTAATCAACGAAGACTTCGTCATCTTAAGTTTTGTTTTTTTTTTATTTGCAAAATTGTTTGAATTCTCATTTACTTTGTCTCCTTTGTTTTAAATTATATTTTAAGGTGGAGGCTACCATAGCTTATTGGCACATCGTTTGATTGTAAACGAGACGGTTGTGGGTTTGATTCCTTCTCGGGAATTAATTATTTACGAATCCTCGCTTTGGAACCAAGTGACATTAAGATCCGCCGTTGGACGCAAAAATTGGAAAATTGAAAATTGGGCGGAAAGTGTTGAACGACATGTCTTAACATTAACTTCCCTGTATCAACCGCGTTATTGAAGACTGGCTTATAAGAAAGTAACTTTAGTATTATAATAACTTGCTAACTTAGTAAGCAAACCAAACAAACCAGCCATAAACAACCAATACTAATACAATTTCCAAAGCAATTGCCAAGAGCTTTAGGATTCGCGAGATGCTTAGCCTAAAAGCTTGAACCACTTAAATTTACGGCACAGAAAATTCGGCTAACCTTGTACTCTTACTAAAAAAATGTGTCATTAAAATAGTAAGAATAATTTTTCCTTTAATATGTAGTAAGTATTTAAAATGAATTACATGATTAATATAAAAACCAACCACGTTGGCCAATTACACCTAAGTAAAGGGCGATAAGTTATTTAAATATAGAAAGAAAAATTTAAAAAGATTGCCTCTTTGAAAATCGCGACGTTGAGTTTCGCCACTCAACACCTAATGCCTCCAGAACTCGGCGGAAAGTGAGGTCTTAACAAGGTTCCCTTTGTATACCCTACTGTCTTCGGGATACAGCGTGAAGCTTAATAAATAGTAAAAAAGCATAATTTTATAATAACAATCGCATTATAATTATTCTTAGTACTTATCATTAGTTCGATGTACCCAAACCAGCTGAGCACGTTCTTCTTCTTTCTTACCGTGACATCCTCGCTAGCACCTGCCATTCTATGTATCTCTTCATTGCCTATTCTGATCTTCCATTCCGTCCTCTCTTCATCTCTTTCAAAAAGTACAGTAAGTTTGTTGTAGTATAAAAAATCTACCATAAAAATTGGGGGATGATAGGTTATCTAGAGGCGGTCACACAACTGACGCCCAATTCTACTAGATTGACTGACCTCTCTCGTGAAAGTCACCAAGTCATGAAGTGATATTGGACCCGTTAAAAGGCCTGAAATGATGATGATAATGACGATGATTATAAAATTATAAGTTGACTTTAAGCCTTAAGTTTAGATGTTTTATTCAAAAAACGTGTACCCAAGTTTTATTGTATTTTATATATACTTTTCCAAAACTTATGATAATGTTACCTATTGTAAATATAATAAAACTCAAACTTATTAACTCTTACATGCATAACAATTTGTTATTCATGATTTAAAGATGATACCATCAATATTTTTATATATTATTTTATTTAATATTTTATTGTGAGTGGTGCACGGGCACAAGTGTGTTAATGTAAACGGGACTGGTTGTGGGTACGATCACAATACAGATAATAAAATATTCATTTCTTCGAAATGAAAATATAAATTAAAATAAACGGTCAAAAGACGGCCAGCCGGTCGGTCGGTCGGTCTCGGTAATGTGATGTCGAGGCAAAGTGCGGCGTTGAGTACCGCCACTAAACACACATTGCAGCACGCTGAATTCAGCGGAAAGTGGGGAACGGAGTGTCTTAACACTAGGTTCAATTTGCCTACCCTGCTGTGTGCGGGATGTAGCGTAAAGCTGATTTTATTTGATTTACTTATATAAGAAACAACCATTGTGTAACCAACAACCATTGTGTAACCAATAATATTCACTCAAAACTAATATTTTTAAATATTGATTGGTGTAGTGTAGACCATAAAATTAAATATGTAACAAACTGAATATTATAACATGATAAACTATTTTAAAGATTAAATAAGAAAAAAATAAGTTAGATTTTTATTTTTACTACTTATCTATACCTACTATATAAATAATATATTTTACTTACTATATAAATAATATATTCCTCCCTGGGAGGCCCATGCCCAGCAGTGGCCGTACAAAATTACTTGACCTCCAAATTCTAATGTAGTTAATCAAAAGAAGGTATACTGTATAGGTACGTTCATTAACAGTTTCGTACCGGTAGGTACCTGTATAAGAATTTTTTCCATTTGACTGTATTTTTTAAATTTTTGTTATCTCAGAAGCTTTCCGTGTGGTCCCATTAATTTGGTCTATTTTTGACAATGTTATCCATGAGAAACTCACATAAGTCTTAAATTTGTATTCAGTATGTGCACGACCAGTGGACGAATAACTTAAATATCACGCCCACCGATTTCGATGATTCTTGCATAATTATTACAAATTACAATAAATAAATTATTTGTATAAACTAACCTCTTTGTAATGAATAAATATTTTATACAAAAAATACCTTGCGATTGGAAAAAAGCTAAGTATATACGAAGTACTGACAAAAAAACTTCAATACACACAAATCGAAGCTGGCGTAATAAAGGCGGATATTGAATAGCCAACTGGCATGCGACGTATTCTATTTGAAACAAATTTTTCAATTGTATTTAAAGACTTCGCATTACGTAGTAGCTACAAGCTACAGTACCACTGGATTCACTCGTGCGTGGAAGCAATTATTTACTCTTGTGTATAAGTCTAGTTTATGTTCTTGTGAAAAAAATTAACATTTCACTCAAAATGTTTCTATTATTTCTAAATTAATTTGAACCCATCGTGGCAAAGTGGTACAACGTCTTACTGTTTTAATGTAATGATCTCTTGGAGAAATTATTTATTTTGAGTTGAGCTTCGCCACTCCGCATGCAATATCTAAAATATGAGCGGAAAGTGGAAAATGAAGTGTCTTGACACTAGGTTCTCCTTACCATCGGTGCCATATGCGGGTGCATACAGTGTGAAGCTGAAGAAGTTGAGATTCTAAGCGAAACAAGTACTTTATTATAACTTTTATCTACCTACTCGATCGTTAAAAATATTACACTACTATGATGTTTGTAAGTTAAAAAGTATTAGAATAAAATATTAATGATGTCATGTTTTATATTTCTGTGTTTTAGGCAACATAAAACTGACAAATAGAGACTTTTAATTTCGAAAATTTTAATTTCGTAATGTGTAGTCGTCTGGTAATATTTCTTTTGTATATATTTGGTTATACACAAATATATATTTGGTTATTAGTATCACAATATGAAATTTACATTCATATAAACTTATCTATTATTCCCTTGAGTGTAATTTAGCCTAAATAAAATGTTGTTTAAAACATTTTTGTGTCACGTACAAATGAAACGAAAATAATTAGTCCTTCCAAGTGGGGATCGATCCCACCACCACATTTTTTAGTAGATGTTAGTTGTAGAACCTAGCTGCCAATAGCACTATTAATTTTGATTCCCTTTATAGTATCGAAATAAGCGTTTTTTGCGATATAAACGGCAATATATTTTGTTTTAAGTACATGTAGAAATACGATTTTTTCAGGAAATCGAGGGACCGTAGATCTGAGTATATGGTTTGAATTTCAACTCAGTATCTCCAAGCGTTCCTGAGATAAAGGTTCTCGACAGAGAGACAGACTGACGGACAACAGTGTGTGTAGATTGATAAGGGTTATTTTTTTTTGCTTAAACGGTACAGAACTTTAAAAACCGCACAAACAAGTTACTTAAGTTTGTCAGCTATTTGGGTAGTTATGCTTCTCGTTGACGTTACAATCCTGAAAATTAGTACAAATGCCTCGGTGGGTGAGTCCGATTCGCACTTAACCGGATTTATTTTCTTTATATGGTCTGCATGAACATAATTTATTTGACACATTGATAGGTTCTCTATACTTACTACTTTAAAATCCCGCCCGCATGGTTAAATGGAGATCACTAAGATTTATGTATGAATTTAGAATGATCTAATGCTTCAATTAATCTATTTTTTTCGCTCCGCGCACATACCAGGGTGGGCACTAGAGAGAGGAAGTTAATGTTAAGGAACTCCGAATGTGAGAATAATTCATTCATTTGAAATGAGAATTGAACCCACAATCGTCGCATTTATATATATTTACAGTTAGACCATTGCGTATTGAAAACGTTTTCTTTTTTCATCGACACTATTAAAGCGATGTTGATTAGATTATAGGTTCCCAGTCCCCATCAAAGGCATATTTAAACAAAATATGTAAATTGGTATACCGTTTCAAGATGTCGCTATTTTAGCGGAATATTGAAGATAGATTGCTTTTGTGATTACGCCTGTAGCCTCGATAAATAGACTATACCCAAGAAAGATTTTTTTGAATTCGAACCAGTAGTTTCTGATATAAGCGCGATGAACCAAACAAACTCTTCAGCTAAAATTATTAGCATAGATAAAAATGTAAACATCACATCTGTATCGATTTTTATATAAGTGTAAGCAATACTTTCCATTCGGTTGAGTTGCCATATTAGGTTATAGCTGGATACTATATGTTGCATACACCTAAAGTACGATAGAATAGAAGAAGTAGTGTTATTTTTTTTTGTCAAATTGGTTGGTCGATTTAGAACGTGTTTTGAATATTGTCTAAGAACTGAACTGACAGGTAGTTCAGGTTAGTTCAAACCCTGTTATTTATTTATTTTTATATAAATCTAGCCATCCTTGCGATGTTAGTGAGTATGATCGTTGCAAGAAAATATTAAAAAATAACAGTTGTTGTTGTGTACTACTTACTCTAAATAATTGTGAATACTGCATTTATCTCAAAACTTTCTTATGATTTTGTTGCTAGTTTTTAAGACGTTTTTTTAATCTTTTCTATGATACTACAGCCCAATTAAAAAACAATCCAGAACATGTCCTTTTCATATAAAAAAATATGAATATTTAGGATATATCAATAATATAATGATAACTTGGACTATAGTATTTTTTTACTTTATTTCAGATAGATTATACTTCGCTACACTAAAAACTGGGTATAAACCGAAACCTACTCGCAACAGCAAGTATTTTCACATAGAAGATGACATCGTCTACGAAAATTTCTATTTCGACTTCGGACCTTACCATCTCTGCCACCTCTACCAATTTTGTAAAAGACTCACGGAGGAATTGGAAAAGAACACCAAAAAGAAGATTGTTTTCTATACGAGTAATAATGAAACGCTTCGACTCAACGCCGCCTATCTTATTGGAAGCTATCAGGTGTGTGGTTTACGTGCATATGTTTGTTTTTGTTTGTCTATCTGTTTAATTAAATGTGGACGTTATTGTCGTGCAGTTGACGGGGGTCACGCTGCAAGCAATGATTATAGGTTCAGTCCCCATCATAGGCATACAAAATATGTAAATTGGTATATCGTTTCAAGATGTCGCAATTTTAGCAGAATATTAAAGATAGATTGCTTTTCCATACATTATGAAAATATGGAGATACGCAAAAATAAAATGTGAAGCTGAGTAAAACTAGTATTGATTTCTTTGTTTATGGGATTTGAGCGTGCCAGTGATTGGTGAATCACTTCTCCATTGTCACGTTGATACAAATTCGATCAATCACTTCACACACACACGAAGAATTTAATGATATCAAAATTTTAAACAGGATTACTTTGTTAGTTTATTACCTGAGTGTAACATCGACCGTTGTATACAGACAGCGGACGGGACTATCCTGGTGATAATCGATCTTTCGATTTGTGTCAAAGAGATGTTTACTTTGTTTTTCTATTTATTTCTCAAAGAATTTCAATATATTTTATGTAAATACTAGATAGAGCCTTTATTATGATGGCGTTATAACTAATCGTATTACGTACATGTGTTGTATGTTTATTTTAATATATTATCGGTAATAGTTATCAAGGATACACGATTGGTCCTCACAATTGCATAAAACAGTTATAGTAAGTTATTTTACAAACAGTATCTACTGTACTTTTAGCGCTTGTCTTATTTTATGCTTACTCAAATCCTATATTTAAGGATAACCAGAGAGAAACTCCGCCTTACCCTATCTCACACAGTTATTCATTTATAATATAGCAAATGGCAGTTTTACTAGTTTTTTTACCAGCCCATTTTTCGAGATAATGCATGTTAAGAGGCGAAGCGCCACGCCGCATTTTGGCCCTTGTCACCAGAGCGAGGAAATAAAAAAATCATTCCCCTAGAATCAGGAATCGAATCCACACTCACCGCGCTTACAGTAAGAAGCTTTACCACTGCGTTATTCTCGTTTACAAACAATCCATAAATAAAATGTAAACGGCAATTTTTTTTTTATTTCAGATAATATATCTAGGAGCGTCCCCCGCCGCTGTTTATAAGCAGCTTACCGAAGGTTCTTGGTCTCTACTGAGTTTCAGAGATGCGTCAGGCGGACCCCCACTGTTCGATATATCGTTGTTAGATGTATTGCATGGTATGAAAGTGGCTCACGACGCTAAGTTCTTCGATTTTGATCATTTTGATGCGGAGCAATATTTGTTTTATGAGGTTTGTGTTATTGTTACGAGTTTTATGTACATACCGATATATATAAGGTATATTTATTGTGACCATTGAATGTTCTTGCTTATTTAATGAAATTTTATTATTTAGCTCTATATTTTTTTTGGCTTCTCGCTCTATCCTGCATGTTGCTGCATGCCGGTATACAGATTGAGCCCAGTGTTAAGACACTCCGTTTCCTACTTTCTGCCGAATTCTAAAGTCGTGGCCCCTGCACCACGACTGGCCTCTATCATCCCTGAATGTGATCGCCTATACACTGTATTAAATTTTTAAATATATTTTTAAAGATTTTTTAGCTTAATAATTTTATCTTCGAATACCAGCGAATAATCTTTCATTTTAGAAATAAAAATATAGAATATAATAACGATTTACATTTATGTCTACTTAACTAATGTATGTTCTAAATTATTTACAGAAAGTCGAAAATGGTGATTTAAACTGGATAGTCCCAAGTAAAATGTTAGCATTTTCTGGGCCACATCATCGTTCTCGACTCGATCGGGGCTATCCTTTACACAGTCCGGAACACTACCACGAGTACTTCAAGAAACATAACGTTACTACAATAGTAAGATTGAACAAGAAGTCGTACGACGCTAAACAGTTTACTGCACACGGTTTCGAGCATAGAGAATTGTTTTTTGTCGATGGTTCGGTACCATCGGACTTGATTGTGAATAGGTTCATTCGTATTTCTGAAGCGGCAAAAGGTGCTGTCGCTGTGCACTGTAAAGGTATTTATTTTTGTCATTCCTGTGCATTGTAAAGGTTAAGACACTCCCTTCCTAACTTTATGCCGAATTTTTCGAGACATTCCGTGTTAGCGGTACTCAACGCCGGGCTTTTGTCTTGGTGTCAGAGCGAAATGATAAATCATTCCCCGGGATGGGTATCGAACAAACAACCGTCGCTGTACAGTTACGGATGTCACATATTAAATAATTTTGTTTAAACCTTATGATTTCCAATTTTGCTGAGATATATTCTATAATTGTAATTATATAAACAAAACTATTTATATTAAATTTAAGGTATAATATCTACATTTTAACATACATTTTCTTTTATTTCAGCGGGTCTAGGCAGAACTGGCACGCTAATAGCGTGTTATATGATGAAGCATCACGGTTTCACAGCGCGTGAAGCCATCGCATGGCTGCGTGTTTGTCGACCGGGATCTGTTATTGGACACCAGCAGTGGTTTTTGGAAAAGTAAATCTATTTTTTGTATATATATATTTTTTTTATTTTTTTTTATGGAAAAGACATGGCAAACGAGCGTGCGGGTCACCTGATGGTAAG
>DWAN01003465.1:0-13404 GCA_018230445.1 Heliconius hewitsoni
AAATATATAGCATATATATATATATATATATATATATATATATATAGCTTCAAGTCGGATGCCTTACATAGCAGAGCACGCAAAGGGAATCTGGGAACCTACTAGACTGTTTTCAGACATTTTATTCCTATTAAGACATTTCCGTTCCCCTCGTTTTTTAATATTGCATGAGACGTATAGGTTTTCGCATACATTTATAATATATATTTTTTTCAAATAACATTTAATAATATGAAATATCTAAAGGTATGTGAAAATAAAACTTCATAGTAACTTGTCTCATTCTTTTATTTAATTAACATTAGGAATGCTATAAACACAAATTACAAATATTAATAAAAAAATAGCAATTATTTAGTTATCCATGTAGTCTTTGAAGACAGATGTTTGTACAAAACTAATACGCATTTATACTTAGTTGCGGAATACATGCGATGTTCATGGGTTCGATTCTCACAACGGTAATGTTTATATTACAATATATTCGTGTTATTAATTTGGTTAAAAAAATGTATTGTATTGTATGTTCCGTTAAACAACACTCAATATACTGCTGCTCCGATTGGTGTAGTTTAAGTAGAAAAAAAAAGACATAATAATACTTTATGATAATGTTTAAATATCATGTAAGGATCATAATATATTTGTTATTTTAAGGTACACAGTACATCTGACTGTAAACGCGATGGTTGTGGGTTCGATTCCCATTTGAGAGTAACAAGAGAAAGCGCGGCGCTAGGTTCCGCCATTTAACACGTAATGTCTCAAAAGTTGGTTGGACGGCTTAGAATAAAATATTTTAACATCAGATTTCTTTGCCCTGTACTAGGCGGGATACAGCGTAAAGCTAAAAATTACAATACTTTTACTATTCATATCAAGATTTTTCGTCAAATCATATTCTTCAAAAAACAACATTTATTTGTTGTTTTATAAAAAAATGTATATATATTTAAAGATATTTATGTACCTTTTATGAAAGCGAATACACGCAATTACTTTTGTGTTCGATTTAAGTAATTTTAATACTATAAGATTTCAATTTCTCTGGTCTTTAAAAAATATGGCTCGCCTTTATTCCCATATTTATGTATACGTTCAATAAATTATTTGTAGCTTCTTAGTATTCATATTTTTGTATTGTAAATCTATTATCTGTGTCTGTAAGACTTAGGTTTTCTTATATTATTATATTTCACAGTATTGACACAATATACATAAAAGTATATATTTTATAAATATATAGTCCAAAATTAAGACCTAAGAAGAAACACACACAGAATAAAAAATCAGATCCAAACAATATTAAATTAACCCATGTTTTCACCGGCGTAGAAAAAATGTTTTTTTTTTCCATTGTATTTTGTTTATTTGTCAATTAGATCTATAAATGTTACTAGCAATTAACTATACCGAGATATTATGGCAGTGATCGCAGAATAACAGCCTGATATTAAAACAAGTAAATAGAAAAATATTAAAATTAAATTTTTCCATATAATATAAGAACATTTTCCTAGTCCTCTATCCCATCTATGTACTGTTTGAACTATTGCGGGAATGAATAAACCTAGCGTTGAGAAGAAAATGGCGCCGACAAGTCCTATCAGAAGTTCCAGGTCTGGTACAGCCACGGCTAATATTACTGGAAAAGAAATAAGTATATTATATTATAGGTATTTGAGGCCATTCGTGGCGCAGGCAAAGTTTACCTCTAAACGCGACTAGTTGTGGGTTCGATTCACTCTCGAGGAAATGAATTATTTATTTACTTTTATATTTTCAATTCTTGGCTCTGGTGCCGAAGCAAAGCGCGGCATTGAGTTAACTAACTAATTGTGTTTGTGATGCAGTGAAGCTGATTTTTTTTTATTATAAGTGCAGGGTATCGTGGCGCAGCAGCACACTGTTTGACACGACGTTTGTGGTTTCGATTCTCACTCAGGAGAATGAATTATTTTAATACTCTCCAGATTTAGGAGCTACCAGTAACAATATAATGCGCGGCGTTGAGTTCAGTTCATATATAGTGGGCGTTGAGTTCATATAGTCAAATATTTAAGAAAAAATCATCGTTTTCTTACATCCTTTTATTGCCCTCTTCGTCTCGATGTTGATGAAAGGTTTAATTTTAAGATTTACCTACATTTTTTGTAATAATATAAAATATAAAATTGTTGTTGTTGTTGTTTGTTTCACTCTTAAAAATTGTATCAAGCAATAGGCAAATGCATTCGTCTACTAGGTTTGTGACTATGGATCTTGAAACCGTCATGGTATTGAGTTGTTAGTTTCTTATTTAGCCACCTGTTTGTACTTAAATAAACAAATCTCTCTGATAAACAAAGCGTGATTGTTAAGTACTGTCACTTAACACGCAATGTCTTGATTCGGGCGGAACGCGGAGAATGGAGTATCTGGACACTAAATTCTTTCTGCCTACCCTGCTGTGCGGAAAAACGTATGAAGTTGAAAAAAATAGCAAGTTTAATTACTAACCTGTTAACAGGACACTCAAAGATCTCATTAAAATCTGTCCTCCGTTCTGGAATCTCTGACTAACTGTACCTTTCAGTCGTATCCACATAATGTCCATGGGTGCGTACATTTGTAGGAAGTATGTGAAGAAAACTGCCACCGCTACTAAAATTTTTGCTGCTAATGCTAATCTACAAAGAAGTGAGAAAGAAATATTTATCTTAAAGTTAATATACCTATCCTACTATTTATGTTTTTTTAAGGCCGTCGTGGCTCAGGGCCTTTGCCTGTAAACGCAACGATTGTGGGGTTGACCCCTGGTCGGGGAAATTAATTTTTATTATTTTTTGAGCTTCATGCTGTATCCCATATATAGATTGGTAGGTAGAGGGAGCCTAGTGCTCCGCTCCGCTCTCCACTTTCCACAGAATTCTGGAGGTGTCGCGTGTTGAGTGGCGGAACTCAACGCCACGTTTTTGCTTCGTTAACAGAGCGAAGAAATGCAATGCAAACAACCTGTCGCGGTTACAGTCTCACGCTTATACCATGACTTGCCTCGTCCTGGTAACAAGACAAAGCGAGGCTGTAAGTTCCGTAAACTCAATACGCAATGTCTTAAAAATTGGGCGCAAAGTGGGGCATCGAGTGTCTTAACCCTAGGTTCCTTCTGCCTTCCCTGCTAGATGTGTAAAAATGAGTATTATGCAGGATTCAACTAAAGCAAATTTTATAATCACTTGCTCATAAATTCTCATAACTTTTGTATATGACCTCTTATTTAGCTAAGAAGATTGATGTGAAAAGCAAGAAATTTTGTGGGTCATAAATCAGCATGAGGATCCTACAGGGGTCCTTGTTTACTATTTAAAATCCGTTATTTTTGAAGTCGGTGCTAGCCAATAATCCAAAAAATAACACTAAGAAACGAGTTACAAATACACAGAACAAATGACTGACTCCAAGAATTGAAGGATTTTAAATAGTAAATAGGTCAAGGTATAAGGATAAATAATTTCATTAATTATTTTTAAACGTTATTTACTTTGAAGTAATTACGATATTATTTTCTGTATAAGTTTGTATAAGTTTTTCAATATACTCGTTTGTTTTTTTTTAACTTAAATTATTTGTATTTGACTTGAATTTTTGTCAGTGATATTATAAGAGTCTCAGGAATTTGGTTCAAAAAAATTATATAGGAATATTCAAATTATGACCTTGAATAAATTTTATTGCAGACGAGGGATCGACGGGGGCCATTCATCACAATTTTATTACTACGAAGGTCCATGCAATTTTCAGCTTTTTGGGAATATAATATGCAAGGTTGCTCCTGTTTTTACAGTCAATTGCCCGGTCTATAGAGTCATTTAGATATTATCAAAGTTATTGTTTTACTCGTCATTAATTTTATAGAGAAGATTTAATCGTTTTGTGTCAGCTCAATTAGTTTTTTAAAGTTAGGCGACTTGAAAATTGATATAAGGAGAACAAAATGACTGACAATTGAATCAAGGACTACAATATGAGGCCGTTGTGGCGCAGGGGCACAAGGGTGTGACGTGACGGTTGTGGGTCCGACCTCACTCGAGGGAATTAATTATTATTTCATATATATTATCATTTCTTTGCTCTGCGATCAAGGCAAAAGGTCGGCGTTGAGTTACGCCACTCAACACGCAATGCCTTGAAAAAATCGATGTAAAGCTGATTTATTTATTTTATTTAACTTTTTTAGCTTGGTAGGCAGAGGGAATTTATGTTGAAAATACTCCGTTTCGCATTATCCGCCTAATTCAAGACAAAGCGTGTTTAGTGGTGCACCGCGGAGCGAGTAACTTCCACTGAGTGGGAATCAAACTCGGCTCTCTTGTTCTGAGACGCTGTGCCTCTGTGCCTATGACCTTTAGTGCTAAACATCACAATAAAGCCAGAGATTATACGAAAAGTAAAAAATAACAAAATACAAAATTTAAAGTAAACGAAAGTCATTGCGTTCTTTCCATTACTATACTAGGACACAGGTAAGGAAGCAATGATTAATATAAGAACTCATAAATAGTGAAAAGGCTTTTAGTATTTCGTAAATACGAATACAGATTTCGGATTTAATTGAATGTTTCGCTCTGACGAATATCAAGTTAAAATTCAACGAGACGTCTTGGGATAACTGATATTTATAGTTATTTTTAATATTCGAGGTTTTTGAGCATTTTTTTACACCTTACGCCCAGCAGGAGTTAGTGATCGCTTGTTTAAAACGCATAAAATGTTGAAATTAATGCCGTTCTAGATTAAAACTGAGGAAACGATACTATTTGAAATAAAAAGAAAATATATCAATAAACACGGCTAAGATCTCAGAGAGATCATCTACAGGTCAATAGGATAATAATAACCTTAAAAAAATATTGCTGTCATATTAATTCTACTTGTATGCAAAGTAAACATAGAAAATACGTACTCACACTTCATTTTCAGGCAGATTTAATGTAATACTTCCTCTTACGTCCTCTCCATATTTCAAGTATCCAAAAATACCTACAATAGCGTACAATATCGATACCAATCCCATAGTAATATTAAGAACGCCTGGACAGCCTAAGAAATGTTTGGGATTTTCCATTTCATTTTCCACTGGCATGACCACATTGATTCCTTCCATGGCAAATATGGCTGTACTGTAAATAGAAATGTCAATTTTTAATTGAGAGGCAAAATTTTATTTTAGGCGGAACCGAACGCCGCGCTTTGACACCAGAAAAAAATGTATATATAAATATAAATGCTGCAAACAATTTTTCTGACTTATTTTCCGATTCCGCAAAAAATCCAGGTTAAAACATATCTATCATTGAGAAATTGTAAGCGTGGCTGCTTGAGAAGGTGTCAACTACATTGGAGAATCCTAAATCTCTATTTTATGATCATACAATCTGGAGTTTTTTTAAAAACAACAAAACATTGAAAACTGAAGATTTAGATAATTCAATAAAACAATTGTATAAAATAACTGTATTAGGAAGTATTAAGTAGTAATTTTGTCGAATAAAAAATTGTAAATGGATAAAACTTTTTTATTGTGTCAAAATAGCATTTATGTTGCTTCACAACCCCTTTTGTCTTTCAGTGTTAGTCCCAAAATAATCGCAACAGCTAGTCTACTTGTATAAACCCGGATAAACAGAAAGACAGACAAACAGAAATGTTAAAATTATGAAAAATAAGTATAAAATCTCAAATTTTGCTAAATATTTTTAACTTACTTAAGCAAATATGTTAACATTTCTAAAGAACTCGCATAGAACATATTTGAAATAGTAGCAGGAGCAAGCAGTTAGGGATATCCGATCCGATCCGAGGTAATAACTTCGAAGACAAATTGCTTTGTAACAGTAATAAATTTTGATGTTTCAATTGATCTGCTTAAAGAAGATAGGTTAAAGCTATCGTAGCACAGTGGAACAGCATCAGACAGTATGCACGATGGCGGTGGATTCGATCGCCTTTTGAAGAAACATTTTGCTTTTTCCCCACTCTGGTGGTTTCGTCGCTGTCGTTGCGAAGAATAAAAATACGCTTGATGCTGTATTCCGCATACAGCAGGACAGCTTGAAAGAACATAATGTTAAGATACTCCGTTCCCTATTTTCCATTCATCCCATATGGAGGCATTGCGTGTTGAATGGCGGAACTCAACGCCGCGCTTTGCCTCGACACCAGAGCATGTCATAGCGACGGTTGTAAATTCGATTTCCACTTGGGAAAATGAGCTATTTTCGTTTCTTCGTAACGAGGTAAAGTGATGCATTAAGTTTCACCACTCAAAATGCAATACCTTGAATTTGGCCAAAAACCAGAGTGTCATAGATAAAACAAGCTTCACGCTGTATCCCACTCATAGCAGCCATAGGGATCCTGGGAACCAAGACTTTATATGAAATATGAAATAAAGTCACTACATGCGCATACATGTACCGATATTATGATGACGACCCTTAGAACAACATATTATATTCATGCATTTTAGTAATAATCATGAGTGCTCATAATTTAAAGTAGAAGTTAAATTTACGGCTCCCGACTTCTAATGCAAGCTGAATAAACTAAATACATAATATTAAGGTCAATATAAAAAACTAAAAATAAACTATAACAGAACAGCGGAACTACACGGCAGAACTAAACGCCGCGCTTTGCCTCGACATCAGAGGTAGAAATGAAAATATAAATTTAAATAACTTTTTTAATTTGTCAAGTGAAGACTACTAGTCGCGCTTACAGTCAGGCACTTGTGCATCTGCGCCACGACTGGCCTTAATCGCTGGAGTTATAACAGTAACAAAAACGAAACGACTTATAAAACAACAAATAGTCCTATTACAATATAAATGTAAGGAACATTTGAGAGAGATGAAGAGAGGACTTAATATTAAAGATTTAATGTAACAAAATAACGTATTTTAATGAATTGTGACTCATTTTATATCGGTATTTAATTCCGACATTCAACACGCAATGGGAACAGTGTGCGGGGAAAGAGTGTCCTACACTACGTTCTCTTCCCTCTGTAATTTTTTTATCTTTAAGTATTTTCTCCGAAAGGTAGTCCATTTGCTTTTTTAATAATAATACAAACCATTTCAATTGCTGTAGCTTTAATTTACAGTAACTTCGTTTTACTATATTTAAATTAGACTCTTTCTTTTAATAGAGAAAGAGATAGAGATATAAATAAAACTTCAAGTTTCAATTAATAGGGATGATTATTTCACCGCTCTGGTAAGACGAAATATGGTGTCTTCTCACTGTAAAGCCTGCTAAGCGGGATAAAGCGTGAACTAGACACGCCATCTTAGTAATACATACGACTATTGCACACCGAGAACGAGGGTTTAAATCCTATAAAAGACAGCTTATAGTGAAAATCATTATGCAGAAATAAATATTAATTTCTAACACTCCATCGATCTGAACAAAAGGGTCTTTGTCAGTCACCGAGTCGCGAGATATGCTGACGCTGAAATGACTTGAATACAAGAACTGAAATGAATACAAGAACTTAGTCCAGATTCTGCTTGGACTTGTTATATTATTTTTTAGTTACAAACTTTTTTTCGCATATATCAAAGTGAACAGAACCAAGTGTCGAAACTCACCGCTTTCCGATTTTGGCCAGATTTTTTTGACATTGCATGTTGAGTAGCGGCACTAAGCATTGTGCTTTGTTTTTTTTAAATGTATAATATTTATTTCATAAAAAAAATATATAAAATTGTGACGCGATATACCTATTATAAAAAAAACCGGACAAGCACGAGTCGGGTGAAATACGCGTTTTTGCGATATTAACAGCCATATCTTTATTTAAGTAATTGTAGAAATACGTTTTGTTCAGGAAAACATGGGGGCGTAGAGTATATGATTTGAATTTCAACTCGATAACTCCAAGCGTTCTTGAGATAAAGGCTCTTGACAGCCAGATAGATAGACAGACAGGCAGACAGATGGACAAAGTGACCTTATAAGGATTGTTTTTTCCTTTAAAAGGTACGGAACCCTAAAAACTTCTTATCATCAAATAATGTACCAATTCAAACCAAAATAAAATCAAATGTATTAAGGCAGTGGCAAAGTGACCTATTATAGGTATCTCCGTAGGCGTCTAAACTTTTAAAACGTAAAACATTTTCATTTGATTCTTAGTAACTCTACATTTTTTTGTAAATTTTATTGATTAATATTTATAGCGTACATTCCATTAAAAATGTATCAGAATCGAATCCACGGATTTTGTACAAGAGGACCGAGTTCAACTTCTGATCTGTTCATAATTACTTTTTTATAATATACATATATATGTAATAAATACGTTTTCAAAAATATTTTCTTTTCTTATTAATAATAATAAAGTTATCCAAATATTTATATTATAAATTCAAAAGTAACTTTGTTTGTCTGTCTGTCTGTGGCACAATCACGGCCAAATTGCTGATTAAATTACGATAAAATTTCATATAATTTCACTTTAAGGTCTTAGGAAGAACATAGGCTACTTTAAGTCTTTTTTTAAGTATAAGACTTAACGTACTCTAAGATATTAAAATACCGTTCTATTTGATATAAAGTTGATTGTCTGACATGTTAATTACAACCATCGCTATGCAACAAGGAATTTCGTTGTCTTATTAAAGGTAGCCCAAAATGAGCTATCTGAACGCTTACATGGCGTGCGCTGATTCAACCTTATGAGAAATATAAAAACAATGTTTTACAAAAATATTGTCTTTTAAAAAATCTATAAAAAAGTCTGTTTAAGTTAATAATATTGATGATACGACCGGTTTCGTTTGGTGGCTGGTTTTGCTGCTGGGCTGCGGCTATCGGCGCAATGGTCTTGGAAGTTAGTTTGGACACGCCGAAGGCATTCTATCGAGTGTGGCAAGGGGTGCTTCTTGCAAAAGTTCCATTCTATCGGCTTTCCAAGATTTTATGCAAGTGGATAGCCAACTATCGTGCTGTCAGCTACGCTGTTTCATCTGCATATCAATGGCATGTTAGAGTATTCTAGCATTCATTATCATTACATTACTCATGGGGCGAAAGATAAAAAAAAACTTGCTTCAATTCAGCCCCAAGAAGACACAAATGAATCACATAATAAAATTTATAAAACACACCCCTCATAGCCGCGCCCAGTATCAGCACATTGGACCTTAGCGTTTCTAGTTACTGCCAGTATCGCGATCATCTGGAAAACAAGGCCAAGTTGGCCTTAAAGAAAATAGAGGTCAACAGCAGAGCGAGATCGTACTTCACGCCAAAAAACCTTTTGGCCTTGTATAGGGCCCAGGTTTCGTCCTCATATGGAATACTGTTCTCATCTTTGGGCTGATGCACTTCAGTGTCCGTCAAAAAGCGCGTCCATCTCAACCTTAAAGGCCGGCAATGCACCTATAGCTCCTCAGATATTACACAGGGTCGTAGGTGCCAGTGTTTACTTATCATCAGGTGACCCGTACGCTCGTTTTTTGATTATTAATAGTTTTCAAATTTCCATAAGTTACGTTTATTTACCTACCAATATAACTTTTAATATTTTAAACAAATCTTTTAAGCTTAATCTTCCTGAATAAAGTTAAATCTGTTTTATGTAAAGAATACTTTGAAAACGAATAAGCTTTAAAAGCTCGTTTTAAATCTCTCTCGGATTTCAACATAAGTAAATTCCAAATGATACGTTTGTGCTGCATTACATATTTTTATTTCATATGTTATGTGAAAAACGTTATTCCTTGGCTTGCTAGAAATTATATTAAATAGAACATTATGTATTAATACTTTTTTAGAAAACGTATAAAAATTTTAACGTAGCGGGACTCGAACCCGCGCCTCCCGAAAACCGACCGGGCGCTCTGACCACTAAGCCATACGTTCACTTACGAAGAAAATTACGTATTATTTTAAAATAACTTTATAACACAGTGTGTCTGACCGTAATCGCGACGGTTGTGAGTTTGATTTCCACTCGGTGAAATTAATTATTTTCCTTTTCTCGCTGTGGTAACAGGGCAAAGTTGATTTCAGCTACTCAACACGCAATGTCTCGAATGTTGGTCAGAAAGTGTCCTATTTTTTTGTCTACTCAGTTATATGCAGGCTACAGAATAAAGAACTAGATACCCTCAAGAGCCGTTAGAAATTTCATATATTCAATGTAAAGATTTTAGTCTAAAAATGATAAATTATACTCGTAGTAATAGAACATGGAAATAGAAAATGTTGGTTGGCAGGCTTACTAAGTTATGATAGATAGCCTCTGAATTGATATAATAAAATAAGTAATGCATTTGTTGCAGCTTTAAATTTAAGTACTTACAAATCTTGATACTAAATATTTATTAAGTATAGTTATGTCTCGCACACAGCAGGGTAAGTAGAGGGATCCTAGTACTAAAAGAGTTCTCCATTTTCCGCCGAATTCTGAAGGCATCACGTTGAGTGGCAGAACTCAACGACGCACATTTTCTCACAAAAAGCTCGCTGGAGCTTCGCTTGCTTGTACTCAAAGAATATTTATTTAAGTTTATTTAGAGAGAATTTATTAGTTATACTCATTATCTATGCTATTCTACAATATTGTTTTACTTTGCTTGAAAAAGAAACTCATAAGAGAAAAAAAAATGTTATATCATACCTATTTAGCTAGGTTAGTATGCGAACACGACAAACACAGTAATCTCGATCCCGCAGAAGTTACGGGCTGAAAGTAGCCTATACATTGCTCCACAACTCCTTCTAATAAAAGGAAAAACAGACAGACAGACAGACAAAAAAAAGTTTGTTTGTTTGTGTTTTTGTATCATGTAAATAACAACATGCAGTTAGTTAAAACAAATTTGAAATCACAGCTGGACAATTCAATTTGGTTTTTATATTTTTAAACAACCTATTAAAATGTTATTAGTGAGCTTAATATTTAAATGTTTTATTGAATACTAAAATTAATCTTTACATTAATCTTGCATTACTGCTTCTACAGCTATACTTATATTATAAAGAGGTAAGATTTGTGTGTATATATGTTTGAAACGAATAGAGTTTTGAATCAATTAAAATATTCTTTCACCATTATAACCAAACGTTTTAGGCTATTATCTATACTATCATGCGGCGCAGGACCTGTTCTCTAGAACAAAAAATCTACAAAATTAAAGAACTATATGTTTTTATATCTACGAAAAACTTCCCAATACCATATGTCCATATATCATATACATATACCATATGTATATGTGTATGTATATAGTATGAGATAGAAATGCCTTTATACTTAATCCTTATAAATAAATAATTCATATTCGTATCGTATTCAAAATGTTTTAATAATTAAACGTTTGAATTATTTCAATCGAACATTACATTCAAAACATTTTACGAACGTCGATCTGAATTAAATACCGTATGTATTATATATAGTATATATTTGTCGAGAGCATCTCCTAAAATTCAACGTTTTGTAGTTATCTACAAATCCATCTGTTAATATAGTATACAGTGAAGCTTTAAGGTTAATTTGGAAGGTAAAAAAGTAAAAACATTAAGTATGCATACTAATATAAATGCGAAAGAACTCTGATTTCAAATCGTATATGATAAAAAATCATATTAGGTTAATTATTTATAGATGATTTAAAATAATGCAGCAAATATTTCCGCCACTTGACAAGCAATATTAGGCACTAACTAAGCAAATCAAACGGAAAACGGAGAGACTAAGGAGCATAACTCGATGGTAATTATGGAATAAATTATATTTTAAATAAGTAATTGAATATTAAGCTATTAATTTCCCCCCACGAGCGTATGTAATTAAGTAAGCCGATAAGTGAAGGGGTGTTGCGTAACCCTTATGGTATTAAAGGTACGCTTATTCTTATATTAAAACATATATTCATTGAAATAGGAAATATTTTTAGAAAACTTTCTTTTTAATACAAATAATAGAAATTATGTACTGAATGGCAAATTAAATGTGTTTCATCTAAATATTTCAGAGACATTAAATTATCAATGATATTGCATTGAGTTTGTGTTCCGTCATTTAAGTGCAAGGTATTTTTTGCCAAGTCCTGAACATGGCGTAGTGGAGTGTCTTAATACTAGGTTTCCAGTCTACACTGCTTTGTGCGAGATTCAAAATAAAATAAATAAAAATTATATTAGGTGGGATTTAAACTATCATTAGAAGACCAGATACTATGTCATTATAATTTTTCTTAAGTTTTTATTTTTGAGTAGATAATAGTTAAAACTTTTAATTATGTACAATGATGATGAGATAAGTGGGACAAATTCTAAATGTAAACACCAGGTCGTGAGTTCAGTTCCAGCTGCCCAAATTCCAATAATTCTATTTAAAACACAGCGTCTCGAAAAAGGAGAGCGGAGTATTTAAACATTATATTTCTCTATTTGTTAAGCTAAGTAAAATAAAGAAAGAAATACCTTACCTCATAAACAAAGGCCACTGTCCCACATTTGTCACCAGTTTCACATTAGATTTGTCAGGTATGTCAGTAAAGGTATAATAGCATGTCACTACGAAAGTCACTAGCAAGCACACGTTGGCGAACAGTGAGAATGGCACTAGGTATTTTAGATGTCTAACTTGTATAAACAAGAGTAGTGGTAGTAACAAAATACCGCAGTATACTTCTACACTGTACTTATGGTCTGGAAAGAAGTGGTCGAAAATCTGAAAGAAATATTACTAAAATTATACATTTTGGCGTAAGGTTAGACAAAGTTTTTGGTAGAATAACAGAGAACTACTCCAGATAATGCACCATTTATTAATATCGTAAAAGAAATATATACGTTTATTTCGTTCCCCGGGACGTTTATTTTACACGAGTCGTAGCTTATAAGTTTGCGTGGACTGTACAAAATAAAATCCCGTTTGTTTCTGTTCCCGGGACTTTAGGGAAATTCACTTTAATAGTGAATTTCTCTAAATTCCCACGGGAACAGAAACTAGACTAGAACAGAAACTAGGCTAGAACAGAAACTAGACTAGAACAGAAACTAGACTAGACGGGAACAGAAACTAGACTAGACTGGAAACCTAATGCTAAGACAACCCCTTCCCATTAGGAGACTTTCGTTCTCCACTTGTCGTTGAATATCATGTATTCAACGGCATTGGGTGTTAAGTGGCAAAACTCAATGCCGCGCTTTGCCTCGTAGACAGAACACGCAATACCTTCAAGATTCGGCAGAAAGTGGAGAACGGGGTATCTTAACACTAGGCTCCCTCTGCCTACCCTGCTGTGTGTGGGATAGAGCGTGATTTATTTATAATAATAATAAATAATAATAAATATACTTTATTGCACATTTAAAAGAAGCAAAACAACTTACAAA
>DWAN01003466.1:0-13403 GCA_018230445.1 Heliconius hewitsoni
TTTTTAATGACGTTACTTGGCAAGTTTTCACACACCTTGTTATAAACCTACTAAATGCAATGAGTCAAGTATATAATTTTCTATTAAAACTTGCCCTGTTAAAAGAAAATTACATACTTGACTCATTGCGTTTGCAACTGCAACAAGTGCTGCATCGAACATCACACTTCCGCGCCCGCCTCCGCCCCCACCCCGACAAATTCCACATTTACCCCAAAATGTAACAGGAAAAAAGTTATTATTGATTATCAAATGTTTAACTCTACCAAGTTACTTTTCTTTTAAGGATGGAGGAAGGATGATTTATAGCTTACCTTAACCTTCAAAGCAATTCCTAATGGCGCTTTTTTTTCAAAATACAATAAGAACTGCTCAAGTGCGAATTGGACTCTCCCTGTAAGGGTTCCGTATTAATTTCAACTAATAAAAATTAAGATTGCATACGCCGATGCATTCATTTTGTATAAAACGATTTACATTATAAAATTCTTATCTATACTAATATACTAAAGCGGAAGAATTTGTTTGCTAAGATCTTTGGATCTTTTGGTCGGATTTACTTTTTTTCTATTTGACAGTTACATTCCTTGGGAGTGTTAAAAAAATTGCAATGTGATATTTTACCATATTTTTATTGACATTGATTTTAAAACTAACGGGCGGCAGTTATTCCATCGTCAAAGAAATATGAAGATAAACTTCGGCTTTTATAGTATTGACTTTGGACGTGTACTTTTCGCGAAAATGTAAAATTAAAATATTTCAACGCTCTGTTTACGGCCGCAAGTCTAGGTTCTTGTCGCCGACATACTCAAGCAGCCACGCAGGATTATAATATGAAAACAAGTTGTTCATGATTGAATGTATAAATTATATAATCAATATATTGGTAAATGTAGCATTTTAAAAGTATCATAGGTGGTATGCGGTTGAAGCCGCGAGTGGGCCGCTAGTCTATACAAGTAAATAAAATTGAAGTGTCACCTGCGATTTCAAAATAACCGTGTTTTATGAAACTAAAACATAAATTTTTAATTTTTTATCCCTCTGTCTCTTTTAATGTCTGTCCGGAATCTCCGGAACAGCTGAACCGATTGTTATGGGACTTACATTAAAAAATAGATGGTGCTGTAGAGCAACATGTGGAGCAGAAATTGTCATATTTAATGGACAAATATTTAGTTTCAATAAAATAATTTCAACCTGGGTAAGCGGTCAATACTCAAATAATTAATCGATCAATTAAAAATATTATTAATTTATTTTTTATTAAAAATAATATTCGTTACAGTTCAAGAGGGAGTTTTTCGGATTTATTCTTCATTTTTACTCCCAAGTTCACATTTCTTACCTAATTTCATAATTGCAGGCCTACGGGAAATTCTCTATTGGTTTTGATTTTGCAAAGCTGAAAAGTTTAAGTTAAGAAATAAATATAAACACTTTCGCATTTTGTTTCTACATTCGCATTGTAAATTCTCACTTTCTCACTATTTTCATAAATTTAGCTCCACGGAAAGTACCGTATAGGCTTTGATTATGCGGCGTATTTCATACAAAATGCAGCAAAAACTATATATGAATGCTAGTTTCTTTAGATTACGTCGATTTAGAAGTTATAATTTTTCTATACTTTAAGGGATACCTCCAATCTCAAGATAAATGGTCTTAACAAGTTGGACAACAAACTTAAATTGTTAAGCAACTAAGTTATCCTAAAAGGGTTCCTTTTTTTTGAGGTGCGGAACCCTAAAATATTATTAGAAAATTTCTTGATAATAAATTTTTTTTTTAATATTTCCAATAGCCAGTTTCTTAAATAGCTTGTAGCTATAAAATAATATGGATAACTTAAACTTTACTCATTTTACAGAGTATTAATCTTAAATATTTAACGTTCGAGTACTCACAAAAGCCAATTGCCAAAGCAGCAACCATAAAAATCCTTTTAAAGTATCACCAATCTCGATTTAAAATAGCACCAAAGCGTATTAAGCTTCCTCTATACGAGGAAAATCATCTCGTTCCTGTTTTATTACTATATCATAAAAACTGAGACTATAAAACTTAAGTAATTTTAAGAAAGGCACTGAATTTTAAAAGTTCTTCATTCGCTGACAGACCTACCCAATTTGAATCTAATTTTCAGATAGTATTTATTAAAACCTTAAGATTTTTCTAATTTACTTCATACCGTTAAAGTAATTTTTACAATTTATTAGGCTGTATTGGCGGGGACACAAGCGGGGACACAAACGGTTATGAGTTCGATTTCTACTCCGTTCAGTTTATTTTTTTTACATGAAGATAACAAACACAAAACAAAAAAAAAATGTTATACATTGCCGTCGTATTTCAAACAGCTTCTGTAAACACAACAGACCTAGGTTCGACCCATATTGATCATGTGGTAGAGAAAACGCAGCATTGATTTCCACCAGACAATATCTCTTCTGCCTACCATGCTATGCAAGGGAAAGCGAGTTCCTGCTTTTTACAATTGGTTTGTCAGCTTCCAATTCTGTAAAGAAATTAACAATTATTATTTAACTAAGGGCTGACCGCTTAACGAAAATTTGCACAATAGATCTGAATACCGTAGTAATGAAATACCTTGCGTATTAAGCGGCAAGCGGTGGAACTCAATGCCACGCTTTGTATTCTTACCACAGCGAGGAAATAAAAATAATTCAATCTCTCAATTGAGAATCGAACTCATAACCGTAACGCTTACAGTAAGACGTTATACCACTGGGCCACACGGAGTTATTCCTTAGCGTAGTACAAGGCAATAAATAAAATATATTGAAACAAATATCAACGTAATTCCCACACGTTCACAGAATACAACATCAATCTAATAGAACAAGATAATATATACACTTACGATCGCTGACATCTTTCAAGTAGGCATTTAATCACTAGTGCTTAAGCCCGTCGACGAGCGGCTTATTCGCGAACCTCATATGTCGCACGTAATTTTTATCTCATTTTCCCCAAAGAAATATGCTTAGGAACCCATCTGTGTAGGTAAAAAAATAAATTACTACGTCTGAGGCGTTGAGATTGTCCAGAGAATAGGTTCGGCGACAAACAATTTTATTAGTTTCACGTGTTCGCGTTATTTATTGGATAAAACAGTTTGTACCGGAACCATTATAGCAAAGTGACTATGAAATATTAATATAATATAATAAATAAAGTTGTTTTTTTATGTTTACATTTGAATATGAATTCGTTAAAATGTTTACAAGTCATTAGTTTAGATGTTAAGTATCGAACTAAATATACATCTATGATAAACAAACTTTACATTTTCACGTTATTTAGACAATTGTAATACATTTTAGACATCATATTAGTATATTAAAGTATACAATTGCTTACTATCACCACTCGAGGAAATTAAATATGAATTATTTTCATTTCTTCGCTTTGATGTCGCCATACGCCATTGAATGCGCAATGCCTCCAGAATTCGACGTAAAGTATATATATTAACACTACGCTTCCTTTAACTATCACGCTATATGCGAGATATAGCGTGAAGCTAGAAAGAAAAGTATAAAAAAATGCATTATAAAACTATTTCTACTAGAAATAATTACTAATATTTCAAAAGACATTAAAAAAAATTAAAAAGTTAGGGTGGAAGCTGTCAGCACTTTTTAATTTAAGTCACAAAAGCCGAGCGGTAGTATTAAGATGGTATTATCGATTTGCCCGTATGTGCAATATGGGATTATCAACGCTCGCCCCTGTGTGACTGGCGCGTGGTAGGATTATCTTTTTACTATAGTTAGGTATTCAATTTAAATATAATTGATACGAAATATAAAATCGATTAGTTTATATTATTATTGTTGGCCAAATTTAATAGCATATTAAATTTCCTATCATAAAAAAAAATACACAAGCAATAAACATAACACAAAAAATATAGTAAAAACGTGGGACTGTATATGCAACCGTTGCCGGTTCGATTCCCCCTCGAAGGAATTAAATATTTCATATAACCTCGTTCTGGTCAAGTGGCAAAGTGTGGTGTTGAACTCCGCCACTCAATGTCTCAAAATACTTTGAATATCAAATCGGTATATAGTTAAAATATATATATATATTAAGTGGATTTAATCGTTTTTTTTCTCATTAAGCTGAATAATCCTTACCTAGAAACAATTTCCGCAAGACACGTTTTAGAAACAATTTTTTACTTCATCATAAAACCGTGTCGAGATACTTCAGCAATGCTTTCTAATTTATTAAAAATAAATAAAATGAATATTGATTTTCCCACAAAATTGCCTCACATATTGCAATTTTCTACTTTTCCAGCTTATAAAGTAAATTAGACACATTCACTGGGGAGCTACTTCCTCCACTTTTTAGCTTGCAACTCTCATCCATTGTCTGAAAATATGAAGCATTTGTTCTAGTCTTTAAACGAGATCAGAATATTTTAAAAGTTCTAGTGCACTTTAGTAAAGTATATTATTTTTTGATTTCATAGTTGTTCTTAGAGATAAAACCAATAAAATCAATAAAACGAATTCATTTTTGGGGTTCTGTATCTTTTATGGGAAAAAAGAGCCCCAAATAAGATTTACTGTCCTCTTCCTGACTTTATTGTCCGTCCCTCCATCTGTCTGTCTGAAGTGTCAAGAGCTTTTATCTCAGATCTCTCTCTACTCTCTCTCTAAAAAATAGTATTTCTACTAGGGCAGCTAGCATCTACAGGTAGTACTAATTCAGGAAAAAATCTGAAGCCTATTCATTTTTAGTTGAATCCTAAAATCTTAAAAGGAGGGCCAAAATTTGATATCCAAGCCCTAGTGTTAAAACATTATGAGGTTCATGTGAGGTATCAGACGAAAGGACTCTAGCTAAGCTGAACTTGAATTTCAGAAAAAGCTTGAGACCTCCAATCTTTCGAGCGAGCCTGACTCGCCCTTGTTTTCTGTTGTAGTAGAATGGAGTAGATTCTGATCTTACATGTCTGTTTCTGATCATATATGTATATTTTTCAATTCAATATTGGAAATTGGAAAGAGAGTTTCAACATTAGGTTCCCCTAGGTCCTACCCTGCTGTATGCGGGATACAACTTAAAGCCTATTTATTTTCTATAATATTTCTGCTCTTATCTTTTATTTGATAAAACTTTAACATTACATATAAATCTTAAAGAACATTCTATTTTGGTAAATCATTTATTAATTCTAAAACTATTGATTGGTCAGCTGGAGTCGGCATGAGGTCTGTGAGTACACTGTTCCTTAATGGAAGTTTACCGTCGACCGTCATTTTAATTACAAAAGTTACATGAATTTATATAGTGGTTTACCCACATACATGTGGATGTATGTAATATGTACAATTGTAGAATATAATAAATTAAAAAAAAAAATTAAATCAACTTCACGCTGTATCCCGCATACAGCAGGGTAGGCAGAGGGAACTTAGTGTTAAGAAACTCCGTTCCCTACTTTCTGCCGAATTTTGGAGGCATTGCGTGTTGAGAGACAAAAGTCAACGGCGCGCTTCGCCTCGACACCAGAGCGAAGAAATGGAAATTTAATTTTAAGTAAATATTTTATCTCCTCGAGTGGGAATCGAACCTACATCTATCGGTTTAACAGTCACACTTTGTGCCGCTGCGCCACGACTGCCCTCAATAATAAATACCATATACAAATAAAATTAAAGAAAAAAATAATTATTTAATTAATTTATTATTTGTTAATAAATAAGTTAAAAAATAAACTAAGTCTAAAAAGAAATATAACACTTAATAAGTAATAAAAGCGAGTTACATTTTCATTGCGAAGAGTGCGAGAGCGAGAGAGAGAGAGAGCGAGAGTAAAAGAAGGTGCTGAATATTCTTAATTATACCATTACCGACGGGACAAAATGAAAGTAAATAAAAGCAAATAATATACATACAGGTTTATTTGATTTTAACAATGTATACATAGTTGATCAAAGATGTAAATTTAATAACTCATTAAGTAACTATTGCCGGACGAATCGTTATTTTTTTCTTATGGGATTTTTTTAGCTTCGCGCTTCTCTTGCGTAAGGTACGGTCGACATTCAGTCAGACAGTCACATTTCGTGGGATCTAACGCCTATATTCTGATAATGTTATCCGGATAATTTTATTATAAAGTAAAACCAATTTTAAAAAATTAACACAAATTGTTACCTACTTTAAATTTAACTTAACCTTAGCAATATTCAGTTTCCTTGTACAATTTTATTTTCTTTAAAACTTATAAGTAAGTCTCTTTGTAATAACTTTATATTATCATATTTAAGTCCGCATCTTGCATTCCTTTGTAACAGGCTTAGTTGTGGCTTTCATATTACTTTACTTCATTCCTTCTTGCAACAATAATAATTTTCTTGAGCATTTCAATTCTAGAGAAGGCCCCTCTATCTAATACACTCTAACTAAATATTTTCAAACTTTTAGTTAGTATAGTACACTAGAGTTCGCTTACGATTTCGTTTCCGTAGACCTAATAAGATCTAAATTGTAAAATTCTTTTTCTCTCCGTTCTCTCTATACTCCTCAACATAGACGTAAAATTTCAAATATATCAGTCCAGTAGTTTCGCCTTTGTGTTCTCTATCAGTCACTCAATGGCCCATGAGCTATATATACGAGTATAATTAATAGATTGATTTTAAACTTGTAATACTAAGAAAAGTCTTAGGATCAAACGTTTATATTATATATCTTACTTAAATATATTAAATATAATCTTCATAATTACATATCCAATGTCAACATTAGAACCGCTAATGCATAATAACCTAATATATTTGTCAAAATTTCCATAATTCCTACACAAAATATGAACATATTTCATTATATTCATTTTATTGTGTTCTATTTTAAAATCTCTCCCGCAAAGCGATTAGGAGGCTGAGCGAGCTCTCAATCACAAAAGCACTTTATGGTATCTCATAAAGCTGAAATAATTACGGCTTGTTGACCTACAAATTTGTTGTTATAAAAAATAAATAATAAAGAAACTAGTATAAAAAATATAATTATTTTATTTGATCTTGATCGACCCTATCAAAAAGTTAATGAACAATAAATACATACACAAATACTATATATATTATACATCAACAGCCTTTATCCATTGTGGCGTAGTGGTTTTGATTTTAAATGCGATGGTAACGAGTTCAATCCTCATCCTAATCCCACTGTATATTTTTTTACCAGAGCGTGGAAATGAAAAGAAAATAGATATAATCATTTCCTTGAGTGAGGATCAAACTCACAGCCGTCACGATTACAAAGGCTGTGCCACTGCACAACGACGGCCTTTATTAATATTTGCAGAATAAAACAGTAACATTCTAAACTGAAATTCTGAATTTAAAAAATATTTTAAACTATTGTTCAAATAAAAGCATCAAAGTGTTAGTTGAATCTGCCACTCTCTTCACAGTAAAACATATATTTTGCAGTTTTTAAGAAAATATATTTTTGTTCAACGCGAATGCTATTTCAAAATTTCAAACAAATGAAATCCGATTGAACCGTTTTATGCCAGTCTGTCTGTGTGTTTGTTTGACTTATCGAGCAACTTTCGCGACTTTGGGTGTTAAGTGGCAGAACTCAACTTTGCACTTTGTTTATCAGCGTTCAGAAGGCCAATCAAAAAGCAGCTGCTACAGACCACGTTTAAACACTTAACTTTTAAATAAGCAAAAAACAGAATATAACCTTAATATATATATATTTTTAAGCTTCACACTATAAAGAATCCTGTCTAGGCGGAGGAAATATATGAAGCACACGCGCACTTTCCGTTTAATTATAGAGGCATTGCATGTTGAGTGGCGGAATTCGACGCCGCGCTATGCCTCGTTACCAAACGTATGAAATGAAAATATTACATATTTCATTTCAAGTGGGAATAGAACCAACTACCTACCACAATGCCCCTGCGCCACGGCTGGCCACATAATAGTAAATACAAAAAAATCTTATAAATATAAAAGAATCAACCCAACCTCCACAAAAAGGTTCCCGTAACACAAAAGGTATCAAGACATCAACGCGAAGATCTCCGTTTCCATCCTTTGTAATATAATAAATAGCATTAGGTATTTCGTTAGATATTTCACGTATGACCTAGATTAGATGAAATGACGACATAGGAACGTTAAGCGGTGACCAACCGAACGCCCATCAATATTTGAATAGTATACAATTGAGCAAAACACAAGCATTGGAGCACACAAGGGGCCTCAACAAACAGCGTTTTGAATATATTATAATAGTATTTTATATCTATAGGCATGTTATTTTCAATATGTTTCCTGTAATTTCGAAAGTCTTTTATTTTCTCAACTTCACGCTGTATCAAGCACACATCAGGGTAGGCAGAGAGTCCCTAGTATTAACACTCCACTTCCCGCTTTCCGCCGCATTCTGGAGAGTTTTCGTGTTGAGTGGCGAAACTCAACGCCGCCGCTACGCAACAACGAGTATTTCAATTCTTAATATTTTATAGATAACATTTTATTATGTACATGTATAACGATTTTAACTGTTATTATTTTATTTTTTAACAATTTTTTTTTATGTTTCGTACGTTTTAAAGAAAAAAGGAACGCTTATAAGATCACTTTGTTGTCCGTCCGTCTGTCTATCTAGCGCCTTTATCTCAAGAACGCTTGGAGATATCGAGTTGAAATTCAAACCATATCTAGATCTACGACAATACTTCCGGTTAACATTCAATTATGAAATTTAGTAGGTAGCATCTACAGGTAGTAGTGGTTCAGAAAAAAAAAACTGAAAACTATACATTTGTGGTATACAAAAAAAACGTATTTCGACATAATAAAGGCAATCAAAATTAATAGAGTACTTCTGATTAACCTAGAAATATGGAATTTGGCAGCTAGCATCTACAGGTAGTGCAGGTACAGGTAGCTTAGGCGAAAATCTGAAAACAATGCCTTTGATGCTTAAAAGGGGGGCAAAATTTGGTATTAAAGCCGTTAGTTCAAGTGAGGTATCAGGTATGAGATCAGATAAAATGACTCTGACTAAGCTATGCCTAAATTTCATGAAAAACTCGAGACCTCCAACTTTTGTACGGAATCTACAGTGAGCGAGCCCGACTCGCACTTGTCCGGTTTTATTTAAATGAACAACTACAGATCTCGTGAAAGAAACTGCTCAATACTGTTTAAAGTTAGGCATTAATATTTTACTCTAAATACGTTTAAGCAAAAAAATACTTAAACATGTATAAGACACATTTATTAACATAATCGAAATTGTATATTCGAAGTTTCAACGCTTTACATGAAAGCTTATTAAAACTTTTTATTTTATAACAGGGTTGTATTTTACAACAGAGTTCTATTTTTTGTGAACTTTTCCCGCTGTACCGTAGTCAGCTTTTATTAAAATGCAAAATGGTTAAAAAGGCCGCTCAGTGCTTAATTGACATATGTGAATTTTTAATTTACTGTAGCTATTACGTCAATTTTATCTTTTTTGCTTTTCTACATTGCTTGCATTTGTTGGGCCAAAGAAAATGTATAAAACGTAAAATACGGAGTGCATTTTTAAATTATTACGCTTTACATCACAAATAATTAAAAGCCTAAAATATTAACAAAGAAGTCGTTGAAAGTCCTGTTTTTGCCCTTTCATACCCGTAAATTAAGAAATTCAAAAAGTCCCCAAAGAAACAATATACAAAATTTTTGCTTTCAACGTCGCCCGCGAATTTTCGGCTGTGCGTTGGTTGTCAATAACTCAATAACGAAAGAGTTTTTTATATGTATACATCAATATAGGGAAATATTAATTACAAACGTATACAGCAAAACCCATCCATGATACATGTACCTATACAATACATACGTAATAAAATTTGGGTACCTACTGAAAAAAATTAAACATCCAACAGATTAATATTTGTAATTGACAAGAGTGCCAAATTGAATGTAGTACACACGAGGCTGTGCTCGTATTCCCAAGACGCCCTGCATGACCTTCCGTACCTGTTGCTCGCCCAGAGAAAGTGACGCGCCCGAAATGCGCCGCCGCCCTTGGTGATACCAGCACATGCCACCACGCACAGTCTATAGGAATATTTTATCTTATTGTTTCAATATTTATTAATAATGTTTTATAGTAAGATAATATTTATGTCTATAAAAAAATAACATTTACGATTTAATTCCTAAATCATAAATAATTCTGTAGGACACCATCAACAATTTTCCTTTCCAACCTTGACTTTTCATCCACGTGGAGACATGTAAACGTCGGAATGCATTCAATAGAACACACTGCACAATTAGATCAAGTGAGCTCAACGAGGCGTTTGACAAGATACCTGTAGGGTAATAAGTAAGGAGGAAGGTTGTCCCGCCCGGGTAACACTGGCCCGGGGAGCGGCAGTTTGCGCGAGACGCGCCACGGGCCGCGCGCCCCCGTAAATCCTTTTATACGCGAATTAATAGTGATCTATACACATACATGTGTTGAAATAGTAGAGTTATATAGGTAAAGCTAAATTAATGAAGATCTGAAGGTTTTAGTTGAAAATTATTTATTATTTTGATTGTTATGTCGATATATCGCTGGCGTTCGTATAGTATTAGAATTGTTTATGTAGTAGGTTGTAAATTGAACGTAGTAAAATATTTTGGAGTAAAAAAATTTTAATGCAATTTTCATAATAATGAACGGTGCCGTTCGGGGTTCACACGTACCTATCTACGACAATGACTTGTTATACAACTTAAAAGGATTATTTGGGCAAGCAGCTTAACATTTTCATAAATGAAAATGGGAGATCTAATATTTTATGTTTTTTACAAACGAAAAGCGACGAAAGCACTTACTTTAATCGTATGGCACATTTTAATTATTTTAAATGAACATAGTATTTTTTTATTCTAATTGCTAAGTATATTTTTGAGTCCTGTCTACTGTATTAAAGCTACAAACAAAAAAAATAGAATGTACCAGAAAACAGTTAACGAAAATCGTTTTGGTTAGTATTAAACATAATTTGTTAGTACTAAGTAGATTTACAAGCCGTGGTAGAAAATTGCTAATTTAAGTAAATCTGCAATCTACTGAAATGATCTTTGCTGAGATAACTCGAGGCGCAACAGTTCGCTCGTAATCTAACACCGTTTCGTTCGTTTCTAGACGCGATTCTTACTCTTTTTCACATTAAGTGGCACTTACGTTTGATAGTAATATAATAAATACAGTAAAAATATATAGGTATATATAAGAAATAAATTCGAAATGTGTATATGATGTGTCTAGTTTCTAAGCGAAAAATAAAATTTGCACGTCATCTGGGGTTCACTTGCGCCAAAATTAGGATAAATTTGCCCTTCGAGATATCCTTTTCGGTGACCCACTTTGCAGGTGCTCTCTCGTCACATCAGTACATCTATATATCTGTGTATATAAACATATCACTCATATACATAATATCCTATATATTACCATATATTTTCTTGATGTATTCCGTCAACATTTACATTCATTATATTTGTCATTGATTTCGACTCTACCTTGAATTCCCCGAAGAGGATCTTCAATATCGGATCGAGTGACACAGTTTCTTAAATATACTTTGCATAGTAAGCGGTTCGTGGGGTGCTTCAGTGGTAAAAACATGGTTTTATTTATCAATACCCAACAGTGTTAGAGAAAAATGATGAGATATTTTTTTTATTAGTAATTTCTCATGTATTTCTTATTTCTTATTTCTTGTGTAATTACCCAAATTTTCCCAAATAATAAACTTTTGAAAAAGTAGAGTTACGTTATACAGTCCGAGAGTATATGACTATGTATACGTGTTGCTCTCTTTTTCTATATAAGTTATTAAATTAATAACTTAACTTCACGATTTATCCCTAGCGGGGTAGTCCGTCTCTATATACCCCTTTCGCCTCGTCCACTGTCATCAATCTCTTCATACATGCCCTCCGAGGGGTCCTCATGCATTTTACGTGATTTTCCTCCAGTATCATTGATGTGATATGATTACTGTGTTATCGAAGGACAACCGAGGTCTTCCCCTATCTTACCACTCACTTTTCCATCATAAATCTTTTTGCCATTCTTTCATCACTCATTCTTTCGACATGCCCAAACAAGCTGAATATATTCTTCTTCATACATTTTTTTTTCCGGAGCTAAAAATTAAATTAGTCAATGATTTTTTTTTTTTCCCAAAACAATCAATAACACCTACAATAAAATTCAGTATTTTTTTCATTTTACGTGATGCTAATAGACACTGTACATAAAATAAACAAACAACTACAACAAAGTAAAAAAAATATTTATCTATAAGAAAAATTCTTTATTACTCTAATACTATAAAACAATAAATTGAACTCGACACAAACAAACGCCTACATACGAGTACTGCGTAGTACAACCGGCGCCCACGCAGCCGTCTACGAGCGGGACTGTCTGGTGTAGAACTTTTTATTTAGATTGCATACTTTAAAGGTAATGAAATTTATCATTTTAAGCATTTCTTGAATAAGGTATTATTTTTTAAATTACAAAGTATTTGTCGGTGTTAGTGATTGTACTTTTTTTTGAATAATGTATTTTCTAGGTAGATTCTTATAAATAAATAGATTTGATATAATTATTAATTTATAGCATTGTCATTGATCAACAATTTTGGGTTACGCTTTTGCAAAGAAGCGTCGTTGGTTCAAATTTTTATATTTTTTCGTAATAAGTATTTTTCTTTCCTAAGTGTGGAATAACCCTTTAAAAATGTTAAAAATATTGTTTCTTATTTATCTTTATTGACAAGTCGATCTAATAAAAGCGGGCTAATAAGAAAAATAAATTACATTCTATAAAAGCTGTACATTGTTAAAAACACTAAATAGTACGATATAGAAGACAAAATACATCGTGTTACATTTGTCATTATTAATACTATAAAATATATATATTTTTTATTGTGAATATTTTTTTATTTCAAAAGTCAAAAGTTTCAAAAGTCTGTTACTGTTATAATTTATCAAAATTTTAAATATTTTTTATTTAACTTTGGTAAAACCATCCTTTCCACAATATACAAGCACAAATATGCATAGAATTTAGATCACATTTTATCGTACGGCTTAGTAATTCTATCTGAACTTTGGAATAGGAACCTCGCTAGTGCGTTTATAGTGGAATAGTTTACGAGGCGGCGTCTGCGGTATATCGAACAAACCTTCATGTGACAGCCTTTATTAAATAAAAAATGTAAAGGATAATAACTTTGAAAAATCATTCACAGATGTGTGTGTGTGTGCCGTGTGATCCCGGCCTAGATTAGGATCATCCTGGTACTGGTGGTGTCGTAA
>DWAN01003467.1:0-13402 GCA_018230445.1 Heliconius hewitsoni
ATTTTATAATTTTGAAGTCGGTGCCAAGTAAAACAAACAGGCTTAATAATTCGATATTGTAGGGGAATATTCGGGAAACACAATATTCGGGCGAGTTGGGAACCTCTCCATTTTTTGAAGTCGGTTGAAAATGAGAACATTCTCTTTTTTGAAGTTGGTTGAAAGGAAATGCAATAATGAGAAGTATTACTTCGGACACCCATTTTAACAATGTGTTTCTTTGTAACTATAACAGTATAATTATATTTTTTACCAAAAAAAAACAACAATTCAATTTCAACTGGATCCTATAATCAAAACCTAACTAAAATTTCATCAAACTATCCTTGAAAATAATAAAAGAATCATTGGAATCGGTTGGCGTGATATTAAGTTATTCGTCCATTTGTCGCGCACAAAATTTTTAAATAAAAAAATATCATCAAAATCGATTAACCCAGTCAAAAGTTCTGAGGTAGTCCACAAATATAAAAAAAAATATTAGCGCATAAAATTATAGTATAAATAAAGAATATAACAATTAATTACTGGAAAACAACAACAAGAACAAGATATCTATTTGAATCGATTAAAGTCAATCATATTTTAAATGACAGATGTGACAGATGATTGATATTGACATCATGTTTTATGATTTTTGTATTTTTCGGTTCACTCGTTGCGTTCGTTTCGAAGCGTTTTTGGTTCATTCCCGTTAGTTTGTTATTTTCAACGACTGATGCTTTTTTCACGGATTCTTTCTTAGTAATCATCTACTTTATAGATATTGATTGTGCTCTGATCTTAACCTCACTTGTACCATATTTCTAAAAACTCAGCTCCCATAACTGACAGAATTTTCAAGGAATAATGTACCTGAATTTATTAAATCATACTATTTTCATCTCTTTACATTCTGGGCCCAAAAATGTATGCAATCGTTTCAGTCTCCTTTATATTGTTGCATGATCTACGTATGTGTAATTGTCGAACATAGTTGTCAGATAAGAATGTGCTTAGAATTTTATATATTTCTATAAAAGTTATGTATATTTTCATAAAAAGTAAGTATTAATATTAAGCCTAACTATTGCATACATTTAACATAGCAATTTTAAATCTACTCTGGAACATTTTAACATAATATAAAGTTTTATTTAATTTTTCACTTAAAATATGTAATCTTTCCCCAGGTCAAATATAGCGCTGCAACGCTGTAGTACTCATAAAACTCAATGACAGTATTCAGGATGCAATATTGTCGGAATTCATTGGGATATAAGATAAAATTTAAGTGCATTTAAAAATATTCGTTTTCGGCTTCGCGCTTTATCCCACATTTAACAAGGCAGAGAGAACCTAGTGTCAAGAAACGCTTTCTGATAGAATTCGAGAGGAGCAAATTGTGTCAATTCCACCAATTGACAATTTGCCTGACATCGGATTGAACGTTGATACCGTCGTGGCGCAGTTCGTGTGACTGGTAAATGCGATACACGTGGGTTCGATTCCCACTTGGAGGAATTAATATATTGTTAGCAAACGTGGTGTAAAAGAGAGTGGATGTAGATGAAAAAGACAATAAAAGCAATAGAGTTGTGTCTATCGTGGCAGTTGCTTATTGGCAACAGCTCTTATTGGAAGGAAACTCTTGTGAAGTATTGCTATTGGTTGATACATATCACTTATAGCTATTACGTAGTAACTCTTTCCGAATAATTTAGAAACATATAGATGATATGTGTTTTTATCTTATTTTTAGGGTTCCGTACATTTTAAATAAGAAAAGGAACCCTTATAAGATAAAATTGTTGTCTGTCCGTCTGTCTATAGGCAGATTGTGGGAACCTATAGTGTTACGACACTTCGTTCCCTTTATGATACTTTCACCAGAGCGAGGATATGAAAATGTTAAATATTTCCTCGAATGAAAATTGAACCCACAACCTGTTGCGGTTACAGTCGCACGATTGTGCCCATTTGCCGCGACAGGCTTCTATATAATTATTTATTGAGCAATTACATACATGAGCAATTATAAGTAGTAGTAAGTAGAACTAAGAAAAATACCTTCTATTTAATGACTTGCTACAATTCTAAGTTGTCCAAAACTAATTCTAGCGAGCAATCAACCCAATGTTGATGAAAGATAATACGTCTTTAGGCTCGTCGTAAAATGAAGTCCTTAAACTTAACTCATTGTCAAAGGACCGGCTGTTAAATTAGTGACATTAGCACATTTTAATCAAAGTAAAGGTAACGTAACCTCCAGCATTACTTTTACAGTGGCATTCGGAGATAATAATTATTATATAAAAATAAATTAATGAGTTTCACGCTGTATCCCGCATAGAGGGAACCTAGTGTTATAACACTACGTTTCCAACTTTCCGCTGAATTTTTCAAGGCATTGCGTGTTCAGGATCCAGTTACACCCTTGTGCTCCTGTTACAACGGCCTCAGTTATTATATAACTTACATGAATTCGGTAAAAGTAAATTTCTACTAATCATTTTGTTAATAATCTTCTAATTTAGAATTTATCATTGTTATATTCTCTTAACCTAAAAGCTAGGTTACCCCAATTTTATTAACTTTTGATAGAATCAATATGACATCTTAGCAAGTTCTAAGTTAATTACCGTACGCTTTTATTTGGTTTCTGCGACAAAATATGTTTAGAAATAAGAATGTCATATTAATTTTAAGCAGGTACTTATTTTTTACAGTTATTAAATGTAATATATAAAAAAGGATTGTCTAAATTAGTAAGGAAGAACAATAATATTGTTTTAAGCTGTTTAACATTAATAAATTCATTGTATATAAACTGATAGACTACTTCATTGCAATGAAGAATTAAAGAATTATAACTTAAAATTATTCTAACATAACTTGATAATCTGCAGTTTTTTTTTTTATTTTTGAATGGCTCGACAATGATCTGCTAAGTTCACAGACATTTATCACTTAGTTGTAAGTTACTTTTTACCGTACACTTTCCTTCGTGTATTCTCCATACAACGTGACATTGGCGAAGTGATGAATGCTCGACTGGTACACTCGAAACGTCATAAACTGAACTGAAGTTACCATTTAGAATAAATATAAAAAATGATGTAAAATTAACCAGTTAATCGTGAGTTGGCGTCGCCCACTCTCTCTAACTCTTGCTAAGGCAGTAACTTCAAAATAGTCCTACCATATCAATCAGAATAAAATGTGCTCAAGGTTAGGTAGATATTCAAATAATTTGATCACAGTAATGCTGGCGAAAATTGTACATCTAAACGTAAAGCGCAAATGTCGCAAAACGTATTTCTGTGGAATTACTGCATATTTTAATCCAATGCTTATTTTATTATATGTATAAAAAATAATAATACAATTAATTATGAATATAATGTGTATAATATTATATATTTTTTTATGATTAACATATTATATAGAGAGGTATGTATAAGTAAGTGAAGGCGCAAAAAGCTTCAAATAAATTAGGGCAATATTTTCTGGCACTTCTCGAGTTCGGTTTTTACTTTCTTGCATTCATCGCTTTCGTTCCAATTTTTGCAAGACTGAAATATAAAAAAGTAAAAAAAAAAATATTTTAAATGAAACTATTTTAACCGGATTAATCGATCGAATCGATAAAAAATAAATAATCATTATTTCTAGGAGGTAACTTTAGTATTTTATTTTTATTGGTCATTAGTGTTCCGACCGCGACTTTGCTTGTATGGAGGGCTTTATTATAATAAAGTATTTACATATATATATGTAAATACTTGTATTATAGTTTATCTACTTGTTCCGAACATATCATTTTTCCACTAAAATTATTAAGCAATCTATTTTCTTGTAATATTATTAGTAAGATTGCTTAATGATTTTAAGGTAGAGAGTCGGAATGAAAATAGCTCTTGTTCATCAAACTGGAGTACTTTGTTTTACCTAACACCGGAAAAAATAATATAATTATCCGTTTGGGAATCGAACTCACAACCAATGAGCTTACAGTCTGACACTTACTGTCCTACTTCTACATGATATTGGTCCACCCATTGTAGACTTCTTTGGGTATCCTAGTTTGTACTGTATTAAATCACACAAAAGTTCTTACCAACATAGCATAAAAACCCAAGCAGTTGCCAAGTTTCTTTAAATAGCAAGGATCCTCTTGTATATAAGCGTCCAAGTCCTCATTCAGACACTTCTCTTTGAGAACGTCCGACACGTTGGTCTCGTTTTCGAAGTCCTTATCAAGTAGCTCCTCCAAGGCAATTTTGTCGAATGTCCCATTCGGTCTTAAAAATCCTTCGGCTTTTCCGTAACAGACGTGAAAATCGCACTGAAAGAAGATTAAAGCAAAGTCAAAAATATATTCAATGTTAAAGTAATATTTCGTAAAAAATATTATTTGAAATTGAACGATATTGTTATACTAAATATTATTTAATAAACAAAGTCAAATTTTGCCTGACAATATATTATAACATAACACAAAAAGTTATGTGCGAGTGAACTCGCATACCGAGGCCTCTGTAACAATTTTAGAATTGCAGATAACTGTAGAAGTTATACATTATGAAAATAGACAAACCGAAGTATGCTAGATATATACTCATTTTGGTTGGAATTCATTACAAATACTAGTTTGTAATTATTTTTTTATTAAATATACTTATAAATTTCAACTAATTGGCCTTTTACCTATATTTATTTATATTGTAATTTCTCAGTTTGCGCCAATTTTATAACTGTAGTTTCACGGGAAGTACCCTATTGATTTTGATTTCGCTACGAATTTCATATAAAATTCATCAAAACTAATGCAAACTTCACGTATCTTTTGATAGCGATAAATTAGAAGCTTGATTTCTTTATTTCAAGATACCTAAATATTTGATTGAATATATTTGAGTTGTGAAAAAGTTTATAGTAATATTTACTTAATATTTCCCCAAAGCGTAAACTAATTTCTAGATGTAAAATTATTTTGAATTTAATCTCGTCTAAGCCGCAAAATTTCATTTAACTAAAATATTTTCATAAAACAAATTTTCTCCTTTCTAAGAACTAAGACCTATGTAATTTTTTAAAAACACCTCTGGTTTTGTAAATGCTTCACTGTTAAGATTCTTAATATAATAACATTAATAATATAACGCAGGAGATCAGCGTCTGACTGTAAATGCGATGGTTGTAGATTCGATTACCGTTAGGGAAAGAGATTATATAAAAATAGTGATCAGCTCGCGACTTCGCCCGTTTGGACAACATATTTTGCTTATTAATCTAAATAACTTCCGAGTTCTAATAAGAATATCATTTTTACGACAATATCTTTAAACACATAGATTTTTCAGTTAATTTAATAAACAGTTATTTTGTACCAATTTAGTCGATCAAAATACTTTATATGGACTAAATATGTGAAAAAGTGTGAAGCTACAGAACAAAATGTATTTACGGACTCTGTAAGTATTTAACATAAATAATATTAAATGGGATTTTAAAAAGAAAGAAATCAATTCTAATTTTCTCGTTACTGTATAATATATAAAAGAAAATAATTAGATGTAGAATGCAAAATTTCACCCAGCAACTGAAATACAAAAACATTTATCCAACTCAATTTAATTAAAAGTGCTCAAACTCGATCGGCACCAACCATAAGGCTGCCGAGTATATTTGCATATATCGACATAGTTGTAAATCAATAACTCGATAATTATAAATTATTTACTTTGTACAATTAAATGTTGCAGTAGCTGATATAATCAACGAGTTTAATATGCTTAGGAAATGATTTAATTAATAGATTTCAGAGGTAACCAGGCCAAAATCAGAGCTGTCCACTCTGATTTTGGCTTGGTTACGTCTGAAAGGTCAGTCGCAAGGTCTTTGATGTTCTAGTTTCGGATCTATTTCCTAAGTCTGCTAGGTAGGGCAGTACGCTAAGGCAGCAGGCAAATATGTAAATCCTAAAGGTGCAAAAGACTTGTATGTCAACGCTTGGACGATAGTGAAATATGGGGTTTTATGCTAAAGTTATTCGGATATAATCGTGGAACAATACATAAAGTGATCTGCAGTAGACCTTTATTAGTAGGAATGTATAATCAAAAGTAAGAATGATTAGAATGTGCGAATATCAAAATAGTAAAGATCTAACAGACGTTGTGTACAGGCTGATTTTTATTTTAAGAGACATTCCGCATTTCCACGAAAAATCTGTATTTCTGCGGATGCTTGCGATATTGCTTGAAGTTTAGCTTAATGTCCAGAGTTCAACTTCACGCTGTATCCCGCACACAGCAGGGCAAGCAGAGGGATTGTAGTGTTAAGACACTCCGTTCTCCACTTTCAGCCGAGTTCTGGAGGCATTGCGTGTTGAGTGGCGGCACTCAGCGCCGCGCTTTGCCGCGACGCCAGAGCGAAGAAAAGAAAATATAAATGTAAATAAATATTTCAATTCCTCGAGTGGGGATCGAATCCACAACCAGTCCATTTTACAGTTACACTTTGGGCCTATGCGCCACGACTGGCCTCCAGACTTTTTTCGTTGTCCAGAGTGACGCTTATTTATTTGATTCGATGTTCAAATGTATTTCATATGTTCGACGAAGGCCTGAGAAGCCCTGACATACTTCAACAATGGTTTTTTAAATTATAAAGGATAAGTAGGTCGTCGTGGCGAGGAGCACAAGTGTGTGACTGTAAACGCGAAGGTTGTGCACTCGAGGTAATGAAGTATTTAAAATATTCATTTCCTCGTTTTGCTAACGAGAAAAATCGTTAAGTTAAGTCTCTAAACACGCAATACCTCAAAAATTCAGCGGAAATGGAGAGATTCAGGGGACAATTAGGTTCCCAGGTTTTCCCTGCCTGCCGTGCTGGAGTACAGCGTGAAGCAAAAAATAAACTGGTTGTCCGTAAAGTCGGTTTGCTGACTATAATTTTACGTGACAACGTCATAACAAACATTGATGAAAAATGAGGCGTACTTTTATAAATTAAATTTAATTATTTTAACTGAAATATCATTATTGTGTTTAATACAAAAAAAAATGAATTAAAAATTACATTTTATAGTAAAATTAACAGTTATTTGCACCTATTAATTCGTTACTCGTTACTGATCTGAACCTGTAAATCCTACAAGGAAGAATAATAAAAAATAAGAGAATAATAATAAGAATAATATATACTATATATACTAATAGAATGTGAAAAAGCAGAGTTCCAAAATTTTTTATTTATGTTCCGCTACATATAGTCTAATCGATTTTGTTGGAGAGTAAATGTAAAACAATATATATTTAAAAATATAATATGTATATTTTTACTTACAGATTCTACGCTATGGGATTTTTTTAGGCATTCATCATACGTTTTCTTAGACTGCTCATCAATTTCATATTTGCAACATTCTTCTCCGTACTGTAAATTAATAATAATATCAATATATTGTTTTGCAACTATTAAAAAAAAGTAAACGATGTAAAACCTTAGAGAAATCAGGTACGTACGTTACCCATATTCATGCATCTCTTTAAATCTTGAATTTCTTGCCCTCTCACCTGTTGAATACAATGACTTTACTTGTTTATATTCAAAAAATATTTATATAAATATAGTATATCTATTTAATTATATTTTAATAGTAATCTTTATATAAATAATAAGTTTATCTTTATAAATATGTGTTTTTATATAATATATGTTTTTAGGGTTCCGTGTCTCGGGAAGAAAAAACGGAACCCTTATAGGATGAATTTGTTGTCCGTCTATCAAGACTCTTTTTCTATGGAACGAGTGGATGTATCGAGTTGAAATTTATATCTAATACTCAGTCCCTTGGAATTGTGAAAAAATCAAACTTATAAGGCAACGTAATCAAAAAACGGCCGTTTATGCTGAAAATTTTCGTAAATTTTCGAAACTTGCAAGGGAATCAATACTTGAAATTTGGTAATAAGTAACGTTTTATAGAGGAGCACAGATAAAGGAAAATTTGTTTAAAAATCGAAAATTTATAGGTAAAAAACTACGATTACTACATAGAAAAAACTACGATTTTATAATTGTACTTTTTTTCTTACAAAATGAGTGCTATTCAAGCAGACAGAGAGTTATCAACATAAGAAGCATCGAAATATAATATGTGAATTATATTAAGAGTAAAGATTTTAACACTCTTGACAGGACTTGACTATTGACAGAAAAAAATATGATAATAAATTGAAGTAAAGTATGCTATGAGGAAATAAATCCGGCCAAGGGCGAATCGAACTCGTGCATCGAGATTTCCCGCTCAACGGGACTTCCCGCTTACTTACAACTTATAAAAACTTAAGTTAACGGGCGAATATATAACGGGCATGCTCACGTTATATTAAGTATTTTTATTACTCTACTAATTGATAAGTTTGTAGTAGTTTTTATCTGTAATACGAATAAATTTACATTTTACAGAGTTTTCAAAAGAAAACTCTGCTGAAAACAAATAAAAATTTGTATTACAAAATACAATGCAAATTATGCTTTTTTGCTTGTATCTTTTAATTTTAATTAAAAGATTTTTTTTTAGTTTTTCAAGAGACTTTATAATATTTAACATTCATTTCAGCTTGATACCTCCACGGAATCTAGAGATAAATGGCTTTGACACACGGACAACAAAATGATCCTAGAAGAGTTTCATTCTTTCTTTTTTAGGTCATGAAAATTATCAAATATCCAAAATTGAAATTGTAATATATTTTTAAACAACACATATTTATTACTCACCAATAACATAAACGAAACAAAAAGTGTTACAAAACGGTACATGGCTACAGATATATTTAATTCGCAACTGTTGTACAAGACTTTTTATACCCTTTGTAAATCAAAGTGTCATTAAGAGTAAACTTGAAGCGTAAAATTATAGCATTTTTATAAAAATTATAAATATCATTATGTTTTTATAGTACGTGAGAAACATTAAGACCGAAACATATTTTCTATTGTTGATCATAAACTTATCAAATTAAAATTGTACATCGATTTAGATTCTATCGCACTTAGTGCTAATGCAACACACATGTGTATACATATAATTATTAAAATTGGAAAAAAAATATGACTTTGTTTTTGATTAAATAAAGTAGGTAATTGTACAACAATCATAGAGGAGGTTGTGGCGCAGTGGCAGAAACGTGTATAAATGTGACGGTCGTGGGGTCGAATAAATTATTATTTATTAATATCTTCATTTCTTCGTTTCGATAACATCGCAAAAGCCTACGATATATTTTCGTAAATTTTCGTAAATTTTCGAAACTTGCAAGGGCAGGGCGGCATACAGGATGAAGCTAAAAAAAGCACAACAAGGGTTTAGTTACACTTTGATTATGTAATAATGATTTATAATATTTTTCTGCTACATATTAGAAAATATTTAACAGAAAAAATATTTTAAGTCAGGAAAATATTATTATTATTATTTAGACATATTTCTAAGCCGTAAACTATCTGTCCGCTCTTAAGTCAATTGATATAATAATTTTTATACAGATTCACGCTATATCGTACACACAGCAGGATATACCTAGTGTCAAAACACTCCGTTCCCTACTTTCCGCTGATTTTTTAAGGTATTGCGTGTTGAGGGAGTCGATTTATAGTCACGTGTTTTTATAGTCACGCTTTGTGCCTCAGCGCCACGACTGGTCTCATTATTATTTAAAACATACAAATACGTTTTCTAAATAAGATTTTTCTTTCCTAAGTATGGAATAGCACTTTAAAAATGTTAATAATATATAAATACATTTTTTTTTAATATTGTCCTAATTATAATATTATCATAATAGAGTAAGAATATAAATAATGATGAATTAGTTTTAACTTAGCATATCTGTTATATAACAAACACAATAAAAAAATGCGAATGAAATCATAATTACATAATTTGCAATTTCTAGCTAATGAGAACGGAGTGTCTCAACACTAGGTTCCCAGGTTCCTCTGCATACCCTGCTTTGCGTTATTAATAAACTGTAATAAATTTACATTTTAAATAACATACATTTTAAAATATAATATATTTTTTCATTCTTATATACCATTATTATCATAAAGGACGTTCAATGAAAATGTCGCGGGCGTTAAGACGTTAAACTGCTACTTGAAGGAGGGCATTCGGAGTATTATAGACTGTGTAGAATTTATCGCCGTAGCGACTCTGATACGAGCAAATCAGATAAATTCTTCACATAGAATAAGCATTACATATTTATTTTCGTTTCTTTACTTTTCTTGGTTATTCTTTTTATATGTTACTTTTTATTTCCACTACACAAGTTTCTAAATTTGACACGATTGTAGCTAAGTTGTTTTATATAAATAAGTAAATGTGAATCATTTTTTAGTCATGCCTTTTTTATGATTTCTCTTATTCTATTTAAAGTTAATTTAATTCTATTTAAAAGTAAAAATTGTAAGTTTCCTGAATAGAAGGTAACATTTTATTTGCAAGAATTAATAAATGCATGCAATGTTAAAAATAGATTGATCAGTAAATCAAAACATGTGACAAACAGCTTGAGCCGACTTATTTTATACATATGATGTTTTATTTTTAATTGATGCCAAATTTTAAACAAATTAAAGTTCATTTTCGAAATTTTCAATAAACTTAATTTATTACATTTTACAATAACTTTTTAAATCAGGTAGATATCAATATTGATTTTTAATGTACTGCCTCGATAGAGATTACAGTTAGTAAAGCTAAAAGAATAAAGTCGTATCTAGTAAAGTTTACTAGAAATGTTTTCCTAGATGAACTAAATAAATAGACAGACTTTTGTCCAATAAAAACCAATTGATGCAAATTGTTTGTAGAATTAATGAATCGTATAGAAACTGCTTGCATAAGACACATCGCTTACTGCATGAGATTAGACTATCGTGCTCGAGCTCTATGTCCTATAAAACAACTTTAAGCACTTGGTATAAATAAAATAATTCACATTAAGTGTTTAACAAATTGTATTACCATAAAAAGAACTTTAAAGACAAATATTACAAATTTAACTCTTAAACCGGATCAATCGCATTTATGTAACACTAGCGACCCCTGACTTTACCCTTTGGAACTACAAAATTATATATTACTTAATTATTTTTTGTTTTAAATATGACATATTCATAAATTTTTGTTTATTTTTATTAAAAATCAGCTTCACACTGTATTTCGTACGTAGTAAGGTAGACAAAGGCTAACTAGTGTTTAGACAATCCGTCCGGCACTTCCGCAGAATGTTCGGACATTGTGAGCGTGGATGGAGTAGGTCAACTCAGCGCCTTGTCTTGTTACTATGGCGATGAAAATGAAAACATTAAATCATTATTTTCCCTGAATGTCAGTCAGTTCGACACGACGGCCCCTAAGTTATAATTTGTTCCACAAAAATAGCGAATAACTACTTTAGTATTATTTTTCATGTCTTGTTTCTTTTGGGTTAGGGTAGACATTCTGGGTTTTTAATTATGAAATCTAACCTTTTTAGGTTCCGTACCTCAGAAGGTAAAAACGGAACCGTTATACGTTGTTGTCCGTCTGTCCATCTGTCAAGACCATTTATCTCGGGATCGCGTGGAGATATCAAGCTGAAATGAAATTCAAAATTTATTTTATTAAAAATAAACTATACCAAGCACTTCTGAATCGTCAAATGAACATAAAGCTCCCCTGCATCGGCTCGGAAGGCAGTTCTGCTGAGAAGAACCGACAAGAAACTCAACAGCTGCTCTTTTCAAAATTGAGCTTACAAATTGATTGCTTAATATGCAAATGCAAATGATCATAATTAAAAATATTTTTACCCTTCAAACATACTTGGAGAGTACTATTAACGCCAACTTTACAGTTACTTTAAATTTATAGATATTTTATAGAAGAAAAACGATTACAGTGTTATATACAAATATAACACCGTAATCGTTTTTTTTTTCTTACAAAATGAATTAATTTCATACAAAATGAATGCCCACAAACTTAACAACTTGTTTGTCAACTTTTGTAACTTGACTTTCTGTTGACTTACAATCCTCAAAGTGGTACGGAAGCATCTATGGACGAGTCCGAGTTGCGACTTTAAACATCTAAGAAATACAAAAGTAATGTATTACTATTAAATGTATTTAATATAACACACAGCGCGACACTGTTATGTCCTCTTTGAAGTATCTTGGACAGTATGCGAAGTAACTTAGAAATTGTTGGCTTTATTTTGTCAAAACAATTATAACTGACACAAGCAAGCCACAGTCTACGTGTATCCATTAGTGAATTATAACTAATTTAGTAAGTTAATTATAAGTCAAATAAATAGAGGCCATCGTGACGCAGTGGGACAATATCTCCAAGTTCTGTCTAACTGAAACGGATGACGAAACTGAACGATGGTTGTGAGTTCGAACCCCATGTTTCTTTTCATAAATGAAGACCAGGTAAACCAGATTGTGAGATTAGCGGGTTAGCGTGTAAATGTTCGTAAGCAGCGGGCACGGGCACTAATCTGGGTAATTACCGTTTAATATTAAAGCACTAGAGTACTTAAAAATGCGTTGCGGCTTTTAAGATACTCATTTTGTTGATCCGGTATGAAAGCCATTTTCACTTCCCCGAGTTAAATACAACCACGCAATGTTTCAATTTCTGGTAGATAGGAGAGAACGGAGTATCTCATTCATGGTACTCTCTACCTATCCTTCTATGTGGAATACAGTGTATCAATCTCTTTACAAGCAGTCAAACAAATCTCTAGAAGCGATGATATTAATATGAAATAATGAAAATTCTATCATAATCTTTCTAAATCCTTGTATGGGGATAAAACAGCATCGAACAGTATAGCTTAGGGCAAAATAGTAAAACGTTACTGTTTTTAATTGCAACAAAATATTATCAATCTAGAAATAACAGCTACAGTAATAAGTTCATAAGGCTGGAGATTATTATGATGGTATTGAACATGAACTCAAATGGTGAATCCTAAGACTTAATATATCTAACATTCTAAGCTTTAACATTCTACCTATCCCTACACGCTCAAGGAGGTCTGGTGTCATACCGAAACTTAACGTACCGAAGAGTAACACAAAATTCTTTCAGAAATCCTTCTCTGTATACGCCGCATCCCTCTGGAATCAACTCCCTAAAACTATCCAGAAAAGCCCTTCCATAAATTCCTTCAAATCCCATTTAAAACAACATCTTCTTGCAACGTTAGACACTTAATCTTTATCAATATGGTGGTTTACTTTTATATCTTTATTTCATCTTATAGTAAAACCTTATTTCTTTTTGTTCCTATATATATACTTATTGTAAAAGTATTTCTTATACATATATATTTATATTATATAG